>JANAVB010028826.1:20000-48020 GCA_029216955.1 Iris pallida | reverse complement strand
GTCGAGCGCAGTATACAGGAGCTGATGAGTCTGCATCAGGCTGCAGCTGCCAACTTGCAGACGCTCACCGAGTCTACGCAGCGCACGGAGCTAGACAGGTCGAGCTAGACGGATCGTAGAGGAGCCTTCTCTCTCAGTCGCTCAGTATACTGAGAAGGTGGTGAGTGCCCTTGCTGCGCATGGTGAGCGACTGCGAGAGCTGGAGCAGGTACGTCCTCCGGGTCCATCGACGGCGCCGACTCCAGATACTGTACTGCCTCCGGCGCCGACTCCAGACATTGTACTGCCTCCTACTCCACGACCCCTACGGTACAGCTCACCCAGGAGCAGTATGACTACATTCTATCCCAGTTGCGCGGCAGGGGTCCGCAGTGATATTATTGGTTTTTTATGACTTGTATGTATTGGCCCTATGGGTAAATTGTTTATTCATACACTGTTGTTTATACACTTGGTGAGAGACTTTTTATCATCTTCCATTTTTATTTGACTCTATTGGATGTTTGTGAGGATGTGTCTTTGATATTTACTTTGCACTGCCTCCTATTTTTATTGTGATATTTACTGTGATATCTGCGACGGGATGACAAATATACCTACGCTGGGTTATAAGCGATGATCTGATATACAAAGGAGATGCTGCCGAAGTTTTAAAAAAATATATTGTGTATTTTTGTTATGATGTGTGTCTGTGTTTACAGTGAATGAAATACAGTGTTTGGAACCATCGACAGTTTATTACTGTTGTATGTTTTATCTTGGATAGAAATAGCAACAGTTCAGGGTGCACTTCTGAGAGCTTCATTTTCACGTCCTTCACTTTCTCGGACGTCGTAAAGGTTCCCGAGAAGGTGAAGGACGTGAAGATGAAGCTCTGAGAAGTGCACCCTGAACTGTTGCTCTTTCTATCAAAGATAAAACATACAACAGTAAGCGAAACTGTCGATGGTTCGAACACTGCACTTCACACACACTGTAAACACAGACACACAGCATAACAAAAATATCAATTATATTTTTTTAATTTTTTTATATTAGCGACGTATAGCGACGTTCTGCGACGTACTGCGACGTCACACAGACGCCGCTATACGTCGCTAACTAGCAACGTTACGTCGCTCGACGTCGCTAATATACGTCGCTACGTTGCCCACGTGGCCACGTGGATGCCATGCCTCGTCATCATTTATAACTTTTGAAGGTCGCAACTTGTCGCTTTACGTCGCAATGTTGGCGACGTACTTATACGTCGCTATCTGTCGCTCATTTAGCGACGTCTAGCGACAATTAACTACGCGTCGCAAATAGCGACGTTTTGCGACTAAATTGCCATCTGCGACTTGCCTATAAGCGACGTAGGTTTTTCGTCGCTAATTACGTCGCAAATCATTGTTAGCGACGTATTTCCTGTATTTAGCGACGTCTCCTGACGTCGCTAATCTGGGTTATTTTAGTAGTGATTTATTTTACTAAATACCTATTAATTTGTCATTATCACTCTTGAATTAAATATCCTTAGTCAAATCATAAATCGTAACTATAATAGTCGTTTCTATTTCTTGAATCGATTATCTTGTCAACTCTGATTTTGGGCTTCCATATATCTAATTAGGCTATTTGGACTATTCTAGACTTAATGGAACGGCCTGTGCCATCGTTTGGGACCATCTTGTAGAGCTTAGCATCTTTACCTATTCCGTATCGACATGTTCGTGTCGTGCACGTCGACTCCAGCTAAATTGAGGCGAGTACATTCTTTGATAGTTTTTATTATCTTGATAGTCTCTATAATATCAGTTTGTAGTGTTATGCTTGATTCCTGACACAG
Organism: Iris pallida; assembly: GCA_029216955.1. Classification (NCBI taxonomy): domain Eukaryota; kingdom Viridiplantae; phylum Streptophyta; class Magnoliopsida; order Asparagales; family Iridaceae; genus Iris; species Iris pallida. The sequence goes on along the minus strand of JANAVB010028826.1, from coordinate 46,192 downwards.
AGTACACGAATTGGTATAGTTTGGATCCCGTCATGAGATATTATTTCTGGTTATCCTGGTATACTAGTACATGACTTGTTCTTGATTATTGTTCTTGCATTTGTATAGACACTGATTCCTAAGGAAATTTGCTACCCTCTTAGAGAATTCTGTGTCGTAACGTGCCATGGTTGGATCCATTATATTAATCGGGGATGGGAAGATATTAGGATATTATGTGATCATACCCCTACTTACTTGTGAATAGCTTACCCTCGCCACACGCAGGGTGTAGCCTGACCTTACTTGTACTTGTGCGTAGCTTTCATGTATGGCCGGCCTAATTTTCAGGCTTACCTGTGCTTGTTCTTGTGCATAGCCGGTCATATGGATAGCCTGATCCTAGTCCCAAGCCGATCACATAATAAACTAATATCTCAATATACTGTTTAGTAGTAGTACATCACTACAAAAAAATTGCGAAATAGCGACTGACTTTTTAGTCGCTAAAAAAGAACTTTCCGTCGGTAAAGTCAAATAGCGACTAACCGGCGACTAAAACTTTTCGTCGGTAAACGTATCGTCGCTGCAAAAATTCAGTCGCTGGTTAGTCGCTACAGCGACTATAGCAGCGACTGACTTTAGCGACTAACTTACGAGCAAAAGGTTGTCACTAAATCTGCGACTAAATGGCGACTCCTTAGCGAGTAACCCTGTGAATTATGGCCTCTTGGCAGCAGATAGCTGTCTCTGGTTAGTCGCCAGATAGTCGCAGGTTTGTCGCTGGTGGGTCGCCAGTTAGTCGCCTTCCTTTTTGTCCCCAGTTTATAGTCGCTGTTTTGTCGCCAGTTAGTCGCTATGGAGTGATGAATTGCTTTTTTTCCCTGTTTTGTAAGAGTAATGCTATACACATCCTTTAAGAGTAAAATAAAACAAGTCACCAGCACACAAAATACAGTAAAATCAACTTTTCACACCACAATCATTACCAATGATGTAAACAAAATTAATAGCATACACAAAGTACATAAGCAAAAGCTTAGATATCATATATAGTCATGTCCATTCCTATCCAACATTCGACCATACATCATCCATACAAAAAACGATAAACTATACAAGCACAAAAGAGTATGACACGGCAGTGATACAAAAGCACAAAAGTCAAGTTGACGGTGGTTGCATGCTTCCCATAAATTGTGTCATGAACGTAACTAATGCTTGTTGCTTGGCTCGTCGTAAAAACAGGAGCTGGAACAGAAGTAGTAGTAGGAGCAACCGATGGAGATGTAGCTGGAGGAGCAATAGATGGAGACGTAGCCAGAGTAGCAACGGATGGTATAATAGTCGGAGTAAAGGAAGGAGGAGCAGGAGGAGCAGGAACAGTCGGAGTACCGGAAGGAGCAGTGGTACCATCACGAGCACTAGTAGAAGACACCATCTCCATAACATGTTTCAGTTGTCTCTGAAAATCGAACATCATGGTAGTCATCTGCTCCATAGTAAGAAAGCTTGTAGAAGGAGCAGCAGGATCGACAGTAGACTGTGCAGGTGGAAGAGCTCTTGAGTATAACGACGGTTGCAATGCTAACGACCCGGTACCGTACACGTTACCGCCCTTTCCTCTCCCAACAGCCTGTATCCACAAGTCATTCCTCTTGGAGGGCATATGTGGTCTACTAGTACCAGCCGTCCCCCCTTCCTGATCAGCAGCCTCACGAGACTCCAATTTCTCGTAGGCCTCCTGTACATATAAAGGTATCATGAATATATTACAACTGAACTACACATGAGCAATTACAATCCATATAGTTAATTGATAAGTAAAGAAGCTCTAAAAGGGTATGGCACTTATTTGCCAATCAATGTATGCAACTATATATAACCCATTAATAACGTAAATTAAATAAAAACGTCAATTTAAATCACATTTTAAAACATTATAGGAATGTTTGAACCCAACATCACACAAACATGGTTCAGAGTTAAAATCTCAATAGCACAACTCAAAATCACATTTTGGCTAAAATTTCAAATAATAATAAGGATAGAATGTGTACTGGAGGTTGTGAAATGTGCAAGAACTAGAACGATGCTTTATTAAATTTCTGTTCCGAAAACGAGTAGTATATTTACTTTTGCTAGTTAGAGCCGATGTTCTATTTTACTCCTGTTGACATCCCCACATATGTGATGTCCTGAGATTCGCCAACAAAAATTAAAGGTCTGATCTTATTTTTTTCTCTCTTTTTATTCAATGGTACAATGCTTGGGGTGTTATTTCTGCTTCATGTTCCCTTTTAGATGACTTTTGAGATACGTCATACGTATCGTTCATTTATATGGAGGTGTGGTCAGTGATCTTTTGGGTCAATCCTCTTGTTTGTGATGCATGCTAGATTGATTCATTCTTGTTAAATTTGCTTATTTCCTTTTTAGTTTATGAGTGACAACTATTTTAGCGAAGTTGGGCTATAGAGAGCAATAAACTGGTATTGTGGCTATAGGTAAATTAACAATGTTTGAATATGGTTGTGAGCTTATAGTCGTCAAACTTGAGGGTTCGTCAGAAGTGACCAAGACAAATGAAATTAATGTAGGTAGAACAGAAATTGGTGTAATATTTGTGGTGGTTTCTGTGCTGAAACTAGCATTAATGAGCAGTGGTTGTTTCTGTGAACTCTCTCTCCATGTATTTGATCCAGGGATAGGTGATCTGATGCATGATACATTTCTATCCAGTATATTATTAGTGGGGCATAAATTTTATGCTCCAACTCTGGCTGCGTAGGTTCCAGGAAAGAATTATGTTTCCCATTTTATGTATCCTCGGGTCTCATTGTCTGGTTTTCTTTAGATGATCATCCTTTGTTGTTCTCTCCTTCTTGGGATGGATTATTTGTAGATAATTTGGCTTACAAACAATGTTTTGTATATGTTATGTACTGGAGGGTTATAAGATGATTCGTATTGTGTCAATTGGAGATGCTCTGATTGCATTGTTTATCGTTCTATATGCATCTAGTCATGTACAATGAGCATAAGGTCAATTTGGAAATTGTTGAGATGGGTGTGGATTCAAATTATGAAAAACTAAAGATAGGAATGATGGTTTTTAAGGTTAGGAGGGTAGTTTCATGGAACAAATAGTTATCAAATTTATGGTTTTAAGGTGAAACTAAAATGTTCCCAACCTGATACTCTAACCTGGTGATTTTTATAAAGTAACATGCAATCTCTGTAATTATATGAAATCTCTGTATTTTTCCAACCTGAAATCTCTGTATTACTCTAACCTGGTGATTTTTGAAGCTGTAATTATATGAAATCTCTGTATTTCTTAAACCTGATACTCTAACCTGGTGATTTTTACAAAGTAACATGCAACTCTGAAGGAATGTTTCAAGTTGGTAGGTTAATGCAGCAAAGGATCTCTTTAACTCTATTCTTGCAAATGACTAATCTCCTTTGCTGCATTAACCTTACCAACTTGAAACATTCCTTCAATTAAAATATTGAAGGTCCTAGCTTCCAGTTTTTTCTTATAACATGATATGGTTTTGAACAAGTTTTTCCTTCTGACATAATATGGTGTTGAACAGATTCGTGGCCTCATCAACGTGGTGATTTTTACAAAGTCCACATAATATTATATGAAAATTGGGAAGTTATAGGGAAGTTCCAGAAGCAATCATTTTATCTCTGTATTTCTTTTGCATTAGCAACTCTTCCAGCTTGGTATGATCCATCTAACATAATATTGTGTACAACAAGTGTTTGTTGCAATCCCTTACAAGGCATCTCATCAAAATGGTGTCGTGTCGTAGGTTACTGTATTTGGTTTATGACCTCGTGAGAGCATCGGCTCAAAAACTTTAAATACTTTGCTTGTTTTTTGTATCAGGCCAATCATGGAAACATGGACCAAGAAGTATGGGAGAAAGGTCATGCTATCAGCAAACTTAATATGCCATCTATCCATTTTTCTAATACTCTTCCAGTTTTTACATCGAATGTTATTTGCTCAGCCCCAAGGTTACAAATGAAAGGAAATTCATAAGTGCTATTAGACTAAACTTTTGATAAAATGTTCAAAGACAAGTAAATACTTATAAATGCTTTGGAATCCCGTTCGTCTACTAACTTCCCATCCTTCCTTCTCTTATGGGTACGTTCGAATATCTTGGGAAAGTCGACTGTACTCGTATCTAAGCCTGCCTTAGCAGCCTCCTCGCACTGTAAAAATTAATTCTATGAGATATACATAAATAATGAAAAATTATAATTTTATTAATGATTTTACATACCATCCGTCGAAAATGTTCGGAGGTCGGAATCGATCCACCAGTGTGGAGACCAGCCTTAGCACGAGCTGCCTTTGCCCTGTCCGACCTGATCTTGTACTCAGGTTTGGCCATATCCTCTTTCATCTTCTTCCAATATTCCTCTTTCAGCCAATCCTTGCGCTTGTTTTCATCATGGGCTGCAAAAGCCTTCTGGTCACTTACCATATCCCCTAGCCTTTTTCCGGCAACCGACTTATAACATTTTTTTTATCTCTACCTCTCTGTGGTTCGGCCACCAGTAGCTCTTCTGCAAATTAAAATAGAAAATCACAAATTATTACAGATTAAAATTTAGAATAACAATAATATAAACTATTCTCTTGTAAATATAAGCTAGAAGATCCATAAATGTTTAGAATTAATTAGAACAACCCTCAACATATCAAGCCAAATGTATTTCTTCGGCTCCGGTATAGACCTGAAATTTAAGTAAGGCCCATGAAAATTTCCTCGTATGAGCTCTCCAAGCTCAATTCCGGCTCTAAGGGGGAAGAACCTAAGAATAAACAAATAAATTACAATTAGAAATAAATAATAACAAGGCAATACATGAATATACAATTTTCTATTATTATTTTACTTACGCTTTTCCATCGGGCCATAGCTCTATGCGTGTTTCATTAGCAGTCCTCTCTGGTGGACTGGGGGGGGGGTCCAGACAACCTGGACGTCGGTAATATGCTCCATTTGGCAAAAACATAAGACCGGGATACATATTCGCTTCAGTAGTCATAGATGCAGAGGGAAGAGAAGATGACGTACCTCCAGAGGGACGAGAAGTTGGCGTGCCTCCAGAGGGTAGAGAAGATGGCGTGCCTCCCACCGATGATGGAGTAGGCTGTGGGGACAACCCGTCATCTGCCATAATGACGTCGTCCTCTGATGCTCCTCCAATTTATTGCTCTGGAGTGGATGGGGTAGGTCGAGAGGAACCTCCGCGGAGGCGGCGACGACCTCGGTTCGTCATATAGGTAAGATCTGTACATTTATAAAAAATAATAGTATAACAAAAATGTCTAAAATGGTCCCATTGTAGCCATGTGATAAAAAAGTTGGATGAATAGTAAACACAATGTGTTCAGGTATGTGTTATAGGTGATGCATAATAGTAAACACAATGGCAATGACCGGTGGCAATTGAAGATACTCGAAGATACTCGAATATTTTATATTTCAGATGTAACAGTTCAGGTATTTCATATTTTATATTTCAGATGTAACAGTTGAAGATACTCGAATATTTCATATTTAATATTCATATGTGCAATAAATATGTGACTCCTGCCTACCTGAAATCTGGAAATTTGTCAATAATAGCTGTACTCAAAGTAACTTTGCCAATCCAGATGTGCAATGTTTCCTTCTTACTTCTTCCATTTGGTTTATGTGGAAAATGATGAGTATGTTGTATGAGATGGCTACAATAGTAGACTGGACTCGGCTTTACTTCCACTAGCTATGCATTCAATTGTAATTTCTGCTCTTCAGCTATGCATTCAATTGCAATTTCTGTTTCAGAGTTATATGTCCTTTGGCCGAGATTCTTTTCCTTTATAAGTCCAGTATCATTTACCCATTGTTCCATAAACTCATGTTGGCTAGAAGCCTAGAACCGTATGAACTCAGAATCTTGTTGTCATCTCATATCTTTAAGTGTAAACTTTTACCTTTTATCTATAATATGTTCTTATTTCTGCCCTTTCTAATTATTTTTATTCCTTCTACGTGTCTTTTTTTCACAGTTAATCATATGCTTTTGTCCACTCTTTCTTACCCATGAACCATGCTTATATTTTTTTTAATCTTCGCTCAGGAAATCTGGTAACTGTATATTATACCTGTTTTTAATAGCTTTTTTCTTCACTTCACTCAGGGCAGTTGGGTAACTGTATATTAGTAAGTATGTCTAGGAGATTAATGTAATTACCTATCACTCTACGGTAAGATTGCAAGCTACTTAAACATGCTTTGGCCTTCAATTTGCTTCACTGCCATAGGGTAAAGTTGACCAAGTGTTATACCCTGACGAGAGCTTATGCTTCAACAAAAAATCTGCCTTTCCTGCTTGTCTCAAGTTTCTTTTCGAGTGTTCCTCCAACTGCCACCAGTCATTGCCATTGCAGCCATGAATTGAAATATGAATATTTACTGATACATAGTCATTGCAGCCATGAATTGAAATATGAATATTTACTGATACATATTTAAATTGCTCTGTTACATGCAAAACTTTTTTGAAGGAGAGAGAGAGAGACATACAGAAATGACAACTAAGAATACTGAAGAAATAAATCAATATAATCTCAAAACTAGAAAGCTTGATTGATGCCAATGATTCATTTTAGTAATTCAATTCAAGTGCAAACTTTTAGTTTTCTATAGAGACAAGAAGCTTGTCTAGCTGATTCAGACTTTATGTTGTAAAATTTTCTGTATCTACTTGGCTTCTGAAGGTTTGGAAAACCTTTCTGAAACATGTGTAATATTCATAATTGTTGTCATGTTGTGCAAAGTGTCGTCGTTTCTGTTGTATGGCCATATCGCAATTATTTTGTTAAAGAAGATAGCATGATTCAAGGAAGAAGTTGTCCGCGATAAAAGAAATTTATATTTCATACATGTGACAGTCATCCATAACCGTTCTTTAAACATTCAAACGAAGGGTGAGAAAAAAAATGCCTTCGATTAGACCAAAGTTAGGTACTGAATTTAAGACATAGCATGCACATCGATATACAGATCATGGCTCTGGTTGAAGAGTTACCTTTACTTGAAAATCACTTTATGAAAAGAAGATGCTGAAAGAAGCAGCTCAATAGGTTTCATCCTCGTCCTCTTCTTCTTCTTCATCTCCCGAATCATCTCCATCTCCTGAATCATCATCATCGTCATCTATTTCTTCATCTTCTTCTTCATTTTCATCTTCCAAATCTTCTTCCTCGTCCGATACCTCCATAGCATCAATTCTCTCTATAACAACCTCTTCATCAACTCTAAAATCGTCATCAGTAACTTCAACTTGCATATCATCAATGACGGCCGAATTCATATATGAAACTGGAGGAATGACTACTTCATCCTCCTGGTATGCCAGCTCTCCGACATTATAAGTGTTTCTAGCTTTAGTTTTGCATACAGCCCACCAATCTCGGGTATTACGCCGTCGACTAGGATAATTTGTGAAGTATACTTGAACTGTTTGACTTGCCAACACAAAAGGTTCGAATCCTCCATATCTTTTACCATGCCTTATATCTACAAATCCAAATTGTTTGTCAATTTTCCATCCTTGCTTAGGTGTTGTATCAAACCAATCACATTTAAACAACACAATGTTCGTATTAAAAGAAACCAATCGTGGGTATTCGAGCTCTATAATATCTCTCAGTACACCATAATAATCATGTTCTGGATCCGCATCGTAGACTGAGCCCCTCACACATACTCCAGAACTCTTAGTAAAATTGCCATCTTCATCAACAAATGAGTGATTGATAGGCTTATCAGTTGTTCTAAACTTGAAGCCATTAATTGTGTATCCATCCCAACATTTTACCTTCTTACTTGGTCCAATGGCTAATGCTCGAATCCCCTCATTCTGTAAGTTGATGCCAGAACGGAAAACCTGAAACATCACATATTGTTTGTCTATTATATCCATATTTTTAACAAAAAATTAACAATGACCGTGTTTAAATATTCTTACATAATCATGGAACCACGACGAAAATTTTCTATCAACCTCTCTAGCAAGTTCATCATCATCAATATTAGGCCTTTCCATTTGTACTTCGGCTCTAAAAGTACTGTGATAAGAAGAATGAAAGTTAGAACACTTCTTTCTATCTATATATGTAAAGTAAATACGCTAGTAAAGTTGTGTCGCTTACTTCTCAATATCTTTCATTTCTTCTATGTCGCTATTTAACAATACATATCGATAAGCATCTTCAAGTTCATCGTCTTCCAACTACCGAATTTTTGTAGCACTTGTAGGCTTGCCCCTCACATTAAAAATAGATAGGATATCACTAATCGGCGCATCAAACCCACCTTCGTCATTCCTTGGGGCTCTATTTCGATTTGTTCTGACATGAGTATCAAAGTAGATGGAACAGAAGTTTGAAACCTCCTCAATGATATATGCTTCGCATATCTAAGCCTCTACATGAGCCTTATTACCCACCTTCTTCTTTAGGTGATGTAGATATCTAGTAAAAAAAACTCAAACTCGATTAGAAAAATTAGAATATAAAATTATTGGTTCAAGATAATTAAGGCATACCTTTCAAATGGGTATATCCATCGATAATGGACGGGAGCACCTACACGTGCTTCATATGGAAGATGAATTGGCAAATGTTCCATACTATCAAAAAAGTCGGGAGGAAACACCTTCTCTAACTTGCATATTGTCAATACAATTTTCTCCTCAAGTTCAATCATATGTTGCACCGTTAGCTTGCTTGAACACAAATCTTTAAAGAATATAGATAGCTCGGCCAGCGGAGTCCATACATGAGGTGGCAACATCTCTCTGAAAGCAATTGGTAGTAACCTTTCCATGAACACATGACAATCATGACTCTTCATTCCTGTCAGTTTGCGTTCATTAAGATCGACACATCTCCCCAGATTGGACACATAGCCGTCAGAAAATCTCAACTTCGTTATCCAATTGCATATTATTAATTTATCTTCCCTACCCAATGCGAATGGCGCTGGAGGCTTGACCAATGTATTATTGCTACTTCGTCTTAAGCTCAACTCTGGACGCTTGCAAATATTTTCCAAGTCCTTTCTTGCTTTGGGATTGTCTTTTGTTTTTCCCTTAATATCCATAACCGTGTTGAAGATGTTATCGAATACATTTTTCTCAATATGCATGACATCAAGATTATGTCTTATGAGATTATCCTTCCAATAAGGTAAGTCCCAGAAGATACTCCTCTTCGTCCAATTGTGGCTATGTTCAAAACCATCAAAATGATATTCTGATCTTGGATCTTCCATCACAGTCGGCATATCCTCTACTTCTTTCCAAACCTCATCTCCTGTCAATCTCAATGGGGGAGGAGATAGTTCTTGTTCACCAACTCTGAAGGCATCTTTGTTCCTCCTCCACGGATGCGACAAAGGAAGGAACTGACGGTGACAGTCAAAAAAACATATTTTTCCTCCATGTTGAAGACGAAACGCCTTACTCTTTCCCATGCATACCGGACAAGACTTAGTGCTATGAGTACTCCAACCAGATAACATTCCATATGCTGAAAAATCGTTGATAGTCCACATAAGTATCGCCCTCATCTGGAAGTTTTGCTTCTTCGATATATCGTATGTATGGACACCGAATTCCCATAATTGTTTCAACTCATCCACCAATGGCTGCAAGTAGATATCGATGTTCTTCTTTGGATTTTTAGGATCTGGTATAATAAGTGTCAAAAACATATAAGGAGTCTTCATACACATCCACGGTGGTAGATTATAAGGAGTTAAAATTACTGACCAGCAAGAGTATTGAGATCCTGACTGTCCGAAAGGAGTGAATCCATCAGAACATAGCGCCAACCGGACATTTCTAGGCTCCGCAGCAAATTCTGGATGACACTGATCAAAATATTTCCATGCCTCTCCATCAGAAGGGTGAGATAATTCTCCTTCATTCATGTGTCGTTCCTTGCTATGCCATGTCATGTGTTGTGCTGTATTTACAGACATATACATCCTCTGCAGCCTCTTTGTGAGAGGTAAGAAATGCATGTACCTGTAGGGACGTAGCTTTCCTTGTACAATTGACTTTCCTTTGTCCCGAACTGGCTTGTACCGGTCCGCATGACAAAAAGTACATTTATCTTTATACTTGTTCTCTTTATAATATAGCATGCAGCCGTTTCGACAACAATCTATCTTTTCGTAACCTAATCCAAGTTTTCGTATCATCATCTTCGACTTGTAAAAATTTTCAGGCAAATTCTTTGATCCTTTTGGCAACAACTCTCTGACCAACTGGATGATCCGATCATAGTATTCTTGCGGCAAGTTGAAATCAGACTTGATGTTCAACATCCGTATCACCACAGACAGGACTGAATGAGTATCACATCCCGGGTATATCGGTGTTTCGGCATCCTTGAACATATCATAGAATTCCTTTGCATCAGAATTCGGATCCTCTGGATCAAAACTAGGCCCAGCTGCAGCAAATATCATCTCCCGTGCTAGGTTTCGATGCCGATATTCGAAGTCATCTCCGGGTGTAGACTCTCTGACCTCCGTATCAAAGGAGGACTGATATTGCAAGAACAAAGGCTCTCCTTGAGCCGTCCATTCCTTGTAGTTTTGTACGAAACCCTTCTTGTAAAGATGCTCCCTCACAAGATCTACCTCTCTGAATGGTCTATTATGACATTTAACACAAGGACACTTGATGAGTTTACCATCCATAAAATCAGGTTGGCTACTGGCGTATTTGAGAAATTCCTCAACGCCCGCTTTGAAATCATCATTCAGGCCAATCCTGCTCTCATGTCATCGATTGTACATCCACGTGCGGTCAACTAAGTATCGACTCATTCTTTTTCCCGTGCAAATTATTCTGCGCCATATATATTCAAAAAGAAATGATTGGATATCAAATATGATTTGTAGATCATAAAGAAATATGGTTATTCTTTGGTGCATACTATAATTTTCTTGTTGTTTTGGCACATAGAAGTTAGTTTTGCATAACAGATTGTGAGCAAATCAATCATCGGCTTGTTGCTATGCTTTAAGTAAGCACCTAGAAGTTAGGGTTTAGGGCCTTAGGCTTCACAGGCACCCTGCACTTCAAATGCATCCCACAAAGGATTCTAAAATCTCAACCATTCATCACTATCAACAAATGTCTTATTACAACTCTACAAAGTTTTAGACTCAAACAAATAGACTCAATTAGGTACAAACTCGACTAGAAGTAAATAAACTGACCAAACCAAAACTCTGAAACTAATCAAAACTCTGCAATGAAACTGTACCAAACTAAAGTCATGTCACTTTCTTTGGATATTTCTGGTATCTCTGTCACTTTCTTTTGATAGTAATAAAAAGCAGTTATTAGATTGTCATTGATATTTGTTTGAAATATCTGTGGTTTTCATTCTCTTGCTATCCCTAGCAAATTATCTATTGATTCATCCTTTCTTTTTAAACATCTAGACATGGACATTTGATGGCATACTATTGACACATCAAATTATTAAACCCACCAAGCTCATTGCAACATATAGAGTCTTGTAGGTAGAGTTTCGGATATAGTCGTGCAGAAATTGATGCTATAAACATTGGCATTAATCATTATGAAAAAAAAAAGATACATTTGCTAATCTGGAGGTCAGGACATAAATACTTTCATTATCCAGAGCAAATTAATACAAATCGTTGGGCATTTCCGATTCGTTCTGATTTGGTCCTAAAATTAATTAAAGAGGACCTACAAATCATAGGTAAATACCCACAAATTCTACATCAAAACCAATGGCTAAAAGAAACAAAATAACTTTAAACAACACATTTTTTGTTTCCTGTATTTATTTATTTTTAAAATTTGTTACACTAAACCCTAAATTTTCTTGAACAACACACTAAACCCTAAATTTTCTTGAACAATGACATTAAGAACAAATGACAAGCCCAGATCAAGCCCTAAATTTATGCATTTAGAGGAAAATTTAGGAAACTTAAAACTACATAAAAAAAACTTACAGAAATTTTTATTTTTACCTAACACCGGTGAAAGGATTCGGGGCCTCGACGTTGCAGCGGTGGAGGGAGAGGCGTCGATGTTGCAACTGCGGAGGGAGAGGCGACGATGGTAGAGGCCGCTCTCCAGAGAGGCGATCGAGAGGAGTGGCGGAGGAGGAGTGGCGGCGGAGGAGAGAGGCGGCGGAGGAGAGGTGCCGGGGGAGAAGCACCGGAGGAGGAAGGAAGGGAGGGGGTGTAGAGGGGTCGAGGCTCTCAGGAGTTGAAAATTTTTGGGGGAGGGGAACGAAAATAATAGGAGGGAGAGGAAAAGTGTTAGAGTTAAAGGGTTTCTCACCGACGAAATATTCAGTCGCTGGATTGGAGTCGGCAAAAAAAAATAAAAAAGTATTGTAAATACCGACTTAATTTTCAGTCGCTAAAAAATACTCGAAAGTCACCGACGTGCTAGCGACTGACCAGCGACTAAAAATTTATTAAGTTTTGATTCCGTAGCAGTTTAGTCGATATTTAGTCGCTGAAATACCAACTAACTTCGGTTAGTCGCTATTGCAGTCGCTATTTTACCATATTTTTGTAGTGCATGTTCTATTCCAGATTATCACCTGCTGTTACACTGTACCCATGATTACTTACAGAACATTATTACCATGACATGCTCACATGATTTTCCTGCTTTTCCACTATTCAGTTCTACTTATCTCGTATATTTTATTTCTTTCTGTTATTTATAGTTTTTGTCAATTTAAATAGAACTGCTGTTAGTTTTTATACTTCGCTCCAATCCTGACTGGATAACCAATATTTTTAGGAGTTGTTATGCCCTACATACTTGGACCACATGACGATGCTAGCTGAGACAAGTTCTCTATGTTCCATTTACTGTGAGTTGTCTTCTGGGAGCTCTAGGTCATTATTTCTTATTTAGATTCATGTTTCGTTATCGGATTTGTCTCCGACACATTCTTGATATGTATGGTCATTTGTAGATTCTAGTTGATTTAGTGATACTGTTATCTCTTCTTAATTATTCATATCTTCTTTAGATGTATGTGATTTGAGTACATATTGTTGTTATAGATCATTTATATGTTGAAAAAATGCTGGGTACTTGATAGCGCTCTACCGCCGATACTGTGGCGTAGGCTGGACGTGGCCCACGAACTCGTGCCCGATATCCGGGTGCGGGTCATGACATATTTTTATGGTGGCCCATGCAGGTCGGTCTTCACAACTAATGCGAAGTCATGGTAGTACTTAGGCTTAGCCGTACTACTACGTGCCTGCCCTAGGATTAGGATTTGAGTCATATAATATTCTAGAATATTTGATACTCAATCATAGATTAGGATCTTTTGATAGATTCCAGGAATGACCCCTAAGAATCTTACTTCGAACTTTATTGAGTCTATTTTCACTTACTATCGTTCATCCTAATTTTTGAAATATCTGTCCGTTATCGAACCCAATTCTTGTATTAAGACGAGTTTATGGACTCTAGAAGAAACAAGATAGTGGAGTTTGAAATTTTAACTAACCGAGTTGAGAAGAGACAATAACTAGCCAATCTTATATATAATGGTTGAGTTTTGTTTTAGATTATATCAAGGAATTTTGAATTTGACCAAGATAGTAGCTTTTGGGACTTGAAGGTTTAATGAAATATATTTGAGAAAATAAACGAAAGATAACAATCTCAGAGAAACAAGGATTATATAATCTGGTCGGGAATGACTCATAAATATGGATTATAATTTTGAGGATTATAGGAAGATATTGTTTGGACTTGCGACAAGGAAAATCGTAAGAGAGTTTTATATAATTTTACCGTGGTAAGACCAATTGATGGAAATGTTAAGTTGTCCTTCTTGTTGAGTAGCTAAGGAAGTGGCATGAGATACGATCATTCTGTAAAGAATATTGTTTCAAATATAAAAATTTCAAGGAATTGCCGAAACGGAAATAGTAGAAGGATTATAATAAATTTACATAACTGATGACTAAGAATCGAATTGGGATACTTAGAGCTTACAACTTATTTAGGGGATTGACAAGGGTAGAAGGTCATATAACTTGGATAAATTATTGACACATGAAACTTTAAGAAACGGTTACATATATAGGAACTGTGATTCCTACTTAAGTGTCAACAGTTTATTTGATTTAAAATGATAATTGAGGTTTCTTGAATAGGACAAAGGATAATTTCGAAGCTAGGTTGCTATGATCTAATTATTAGAAAATTTCAATGATATAGAGCTAATATTTTTGGAAGATGAGAGTGATGGAAAAATTTCTGATGATAGAAAACCCCGACAAATTTAGACGTGAAAGTCTAGAATAATTTATATGGATAAAGGACATTAGGTGTGAAGGTTAGGCCACAAGATTATCAGTAGTTGGTAGTCAGTGACTTGGAAGTCACGAGGAAGATTTAGTGAGAAGAGTTTGATTACTAGACGAAGGTGAACGCCTTAGAGGTTGAAATATAATTTTGCTTTTATTAAATATGGACAAGTGCAAGAAAAGGGAAGGAAACGACTTTTTATGTCCAGATGAGCAAGAACAATTTCTATCATCATTTTTCTTCGTCTTAATTAACTCTGTCCTATTACATCCACAACTAGGATTGCAGGTTCTCTAGGACTCTCCAACATGATTACTCTCATGTCATATTCTTTCTCGAGATGATTGTTTTGTGTTCCATCTTCCTATGATTTGACTAAACTCTTCCTAGTGACCTCTTGAGTAATTTTTCTCATTTTTTCGGTAATTGTTGGAAATGCCTTACGAATTAGTCCAAAGAAAAGTTCAAGAAAGTATATTTATCCTTGTATTACGGAATTGAGAGTTTTTGCAGCCAGAGAAATACTGGCGAGGCAGGACTTCAGATGACGGTTTCACAGCTATATATATTTCTCGGATTCTACTTGAACCACGTCTTATGCATTTTTGATTAACCTCTTCTCCTATAATTTCACAAAAAAGTTGATTTGGAAGATTTCGTAGATTTTGCAAAGATAAGCTCAAGAACTTGTATTATCTGGTGTGGCAGCTGTGCACTGTAGCCATCCGTCGTATTATGGAACACGGAAGTTATTACAACCAGATGCACACTCGTTTGGCAGCAACTTCACGTGTCATAAACACGGAGGTATATGGTTCTTGAGTTTACCTAGACTACATCCTATGCATCTCATTTGGCCTCATACCGTTCTTGAAGATATTTCAACAATCTTTCCTGTCACGCTTTACCCTTAACTTGTTTGAATATTGATATGGATTGCTCGACCCAGTCTTAGGCCCTGGTTACTTTCTATTTAATAGATATTTGAAATAGACAAACCTAGTAATTATATTATATAGTATAATTAGGTTATGTTGTTGGTGTGACTAGGATGTTTGGATAGTCCAGAGTGGATAAATTTTTTCATAGGTTAAATGGGTTAAGCTTCTAGGATAGTCATTAGTGACTCGTTCTAGAATATACAACCAAATCCTTCATGACCTTCTTGTTACTCGTTCGATCCTTAATTTCGAGGACAAAATTCTTTTAAGGTGGGTAGGGTGTGAGCCCCCTGAATTTCATGGTTTCTTTAATTTTTTTTATGAATTGTTTTCAATAAATAATCTTATTATAATTAGTTTTGATTCTTAATGTACCTTTCCGTAATGTTGATTTTTGGAGCGCCAGGGATGTCAACCTCTCGAAACTTCCTTCATGAGTTTTGTAGTAGAAAAAATTAACTTCATTTTGATATATCATGTTCCACTCAAACTTGTTCCCTTATATTCTATTTATATTGCACAATTTTCTGGTCGATTTAGGCCATTTGACCACCTACAATAAAACCCGAACTAACTCCCAATATAATTTCAAGGCTCGACATCGATCGAACATAATCGACCCAATAAATGGTTTTGACCTATTTTGAGTATACTGCACACATGCCACTTGTGTGTCATCCATTTGAGCTCCAGCATACTATTATTTCATCAATGATCATAATTGATCTAAATTGTAGTCATGATCGCACCAAGCCCAAATCTAACCCGATCGAACCCAAACACCAAACCCATTTTCATATGGCTATTCACATGGCACCCTTCGTGGAGCTGTACGAGAGAAAATGTCGTTCTCTTGTAACCCTCGTTTATGTAATTATTTTTGCAATCATTCCTATTTTTAAATATCATAAATCAATGTCCAAACTTAAGCCCTAGCCTAATTTGTCTTGTCACTGGTGTAGTTAAGTCAATGAACCATCATGGTATATATACAAATATGTATATATATAATCTTGAGTGATTGTATATATATATATATATATATATATATATATATATATATATATATATATATATATATATATTGGAAATATGTTGTGAAGTATTATACATATAATTGGAGTGTATTTCATGACTAGAGTATATATAGATAACTTGGTGAGCCAACCAATTAAATTTCTTACCATTTCCTTAAAACTCCAAGACAGCCAAACCCATTTCTCCTCTTGTGCACTGCCCAAGCCCAAAAGCCTTGGCCTATGCTAGCCCACACAATTGGTATAATTACCTTTATAGCCTCATTTCTTAACTGTTGATTCATAAGTGAGTAGCTAGCAGTACTCGTATGGTACTATATCACAAGTGAAATCTGTGATGGGACTCGGGATCTTTTGTGTACACACAGTATGAACCTCCCCCCCTCTCTCTTTTAGTTAAAACCTTTGATTAGTGTAAATGCTTATTATTATTAGTATAATTATGTTCATCAGTAATTGGTTGTTAGGAAGGATAAAGATAGCAGCAACTCTTCCCCTTTTTTGATATATACATTAATAAAAATTATTTTCTTTATAAATTTTGTTGAATGGGCTGTTGCTTATATAAAAAAATGGTATTGATTAGATTGGCTGGTTTGGATTTATGGGATAGGCCAAGGTCCAGAAGATTATAGACTTGCAATCTTTATATGATTATATTTTATAAACATAGCATTATTTTTATATGTTATGATTTGTATTAACTAGAATAAATAATATTTTCTATAAAAAGTAAGTTTAATGCTATACTCATAATAAATAATTTCTAAAATATTTTCAAATATATCCATATAATAATTCTCAATTATTATATGTTTGACTTATACATTTAAAAGGATATTTCTAACTTGTTCTAGACATTTATTAGAAAATCATGATATTTTGATTAATGATTTCAAAAATAGTAAATAGATATTTAACTAAATACTACTAGTAATTTCTCATTATCATTATTGTATTAAATATCCTTAGTCAAATCATAAATTGCGACTATAATAGTCGTTTCTATTTTTTGATTCGATTATCGTGCCGAATTCTGATTTTGGGCTTCCATATATCAAACTAGGCTATTTGGACTATTCTGGACTCAATGGAACGACCTGTGCCATCGTTTGGGACCATCTTATGGAGTTTCGTATCCTTACCTATTCCATATCGACACATTCTTGTTGTTCACGTCGACTCCGACTAAATTGAGGCGACTACATTCTCTAATAGTTTTTATTATCTTGATAGTCTATATGATATCAGTTTGTAGTGTTATGCTTGATTCCTGACATGAGAGTACACAGATTGGTATAGCTTGGAGTTCGTCATGAGATGTTATTTCTGGTTATCCTGGTATACTAGTACATGACTTGTTCTTAATTATTGTTCTTGTACTTGTATGGACACCGATTCCTAAGGGAATTTGCTACCCTTTTATTGAATCCCGTGTCGTAACGTGCTATGGTTGGATCAATTATATTAGTCAGGGGATGGGGAGATATTAGGAGATTATGTGATCATACCCCTACTTACTTGTGCATAGCCCACCCTCACCACACGTAGGGTGTAGCTTGACCTTACTTATACTTGTGCATAGCTTCCATGTATGGCCGATCTGATTTTCAGATTTACCTTTGCTTGTTCTTGTGCATAGCCGATATAGATAGCCTGATCCTAGTCCCAAGTCAATCAGATAATAAACTAATATCTCAAGCCACTATTTAAAAGTAGTACATGTTCTATTCCAGATTATCACCTGCTGTTACACTGTACCCATGATTACTTACAGTACATTATTCCTATAATATGCTCACATGATTTTCCTGCTTTTCTACTGTTCAGTTCTACTTATCTCATGTATTTCATTGCTTTATGTTGTTTATAGTTTTTATCAATTTAAATGGAACTGCTGTTAGTTTATGTACTTCGTTCCAATCCTGACTGGATAACCAATATTTTTAGGAGTTGTTATGCCCCACATACTTGGACCACATGATGATGCTAGCTGAGACAGGGTCTCGATGTTCCATTTACCGTGAGTTGTCTTCTGGAAGCTCTAGGCCATTATTTCTTATTTAGATTAATGTTTCATTGCAAGATTTGTCTCCAACACATTCTTAATATGTGTGGTCATTTGTAGATTCTAGTTGAGTTAGTGATACTATTATCTCTTCTTATTCGCATCTTCTTTAGATGTATGTGATTTGAGTACATATTATTGTTATAGATCATTTAGATGTTGAGATAATTGTTGGGTACTTGACAACGCTCAACCGTCGATACTGCGACATAGGCTGGACGTGGCCAACAAACTCGTACCCGATATCCGGGTGCTGGTCGTGACAGTGATGGTGGTTTAGAGGAATTTTAGGGAGAGAGTGAGAGAACCTGGGGGAGAGGAAGAGCTGGTCAGGAGGAAAATTGGGGGGGGGGGGGGGGTGGGGGTCGGGTGAGAGTGATTTTGTTTATTTTTGTCTCTTTCTTTTAATTAGAATGGGTTTTGGTTTGAGAGGAATTGGGTTGGGCTAGGGTCGAACTAAAAACACAATCCAATAATTCATATAAAAATCAAAAATCTAATTTCCGACTAATAATAATAATATTTATTTTTGTCTCTTTCTTTTAATTAGAATGGGTTTTGGTTTGAGAGGAATTGGGTTGGGCTAGGGTCGAACTAAAAACACAATCCAATAATTCATATAAAAATCAAAAATCTAATTTCCGAATAATAATAATAATAATAATAATAATAATAATAATAATAATAATAATAATAATGATAATGATAATGATAATGATAATGATAATGATAATGATAATATTAATATTAATATTAATATTAATATTAATATTAATATTAATATTAATATTATTAATTCTATTTCTATTTATTCTATAATTACTAGCAAACAATTAAATATTGTAAAAACCCATTTATTGTAAAAACACTAATATTAATTCTAATTCTCATAGGAATCGGTGTCTATACAATGCACAAGAAATAAGAATTAGACTTGCACAGGATATACCAAGATATACAAGGAATAACATCTCATGATGGAATCCAGACAATACCAATCCTTGTAACCAACGTGTCAAGGAATCAAGGATATATATACTAAATATATGAAACATCAAAAATACCATAAGTGGAAAATTATTAGAGAATGTACTTGCCCGAGATCCGGCGTGGAATATCAACAGTTTCTGATACGGTGTTCCGAAGACCAAAATATGGAATTTTATATCAATATCAAGTTTGGAAATGAAAATAAGTCAAACTAGTCTATTTCTAGGTCACACAGTCAATTCTAGGTCAAGTTGGTCAAACTAGGTCAAACTAGCATTCTAAGTTGTATGAGTCCAATTTTAGGCTATTAGGTCTATACACTATGTATCTAGGCTATACCGGCTATTACAAGATACTAAAGTTGACTATCTACAAAATATAAATATATAAACTCATATATTTAAACTAGTATCTACTATCTACATTTACCCTAGTTAATATCTATAACTTATGACAATTTCTCCTTTAAAACCAATATACTCAAATTACTTTACCTATTCCTAGGCACAAACAATATCCCATTACACTATCCAATATCCATTTCCTACATTGTCTATTACCTACACTCACTCTTGATACCCCATGCTTAATAGTTGGAGTCAACCCAACAACTAACATTCATAAGTATTTAATCCTACTTCACTAACAGTTAGACTAACTGACACCATTCTATCATATAACCCATCTCCCTATCAGTCCTATCTTCCCTACTCAATGCACTCAAATCCTAAAACCTATGAAACTCCTTATTTGTCCCTCTAAAGCTGACACACACCCGTACTATTTTGTTTCTTGGGTACAGGAATGTCACACATTTCCCCTTACTTCTGGGCTAAACAACCCTCTCCTAACTAACCCTCTGTTACTGATACTCTTTCTCCCTCTTCTAGTACACTCTCTAGTCCACACACACATATACACAAACACCCAAGCTACTGCTCTTCATAGAACCCCTCTCTCCTTCACCTCAATTCACCACTGCTACCTACTCCATCTAAGTTGCAGGTGTTTGCTAAAGCTAGCTGCTTTCATTCTCTTCCATGCTACATAATGATTGATAAAATGTCAACCCCTTATGGACCTAGAACATTCGAATATAGTACCAACCAGGATGAAGATTTAATAGAACTCAAAGTGAGAAAAAAACTAACTGTCTATAATGCTTACAGAAGCATTTAAAACAAACTATTAATTGAATCATGCAAACAGTCATAAAGCGAAAAATGGTAGTTGTCTTAATATCTGGTTACCTTTAGACATTTGGAGCTAAATGCATATTGATTTAGGGACTTTGTCAGACTGAGAACAAATATTTGCTCAAAAAGGCAGTCTTTGGCATCACTAATCAGTGTCACTACGAGTCATTGATAGTAACAACAATAGGTTATCAACTTCAGTACTGCTGCTAAGTCTTCAAGACCATTCGTTTCCCCTTCTTCCCCTCTATTGCCTAACACATTTGCCCAAGACCTCTTTTCATTTACCTGCACTGATATGGCTTATCTCCAGTGCACTATTGTATTTGCCTACCTATTTCACACCCTTACTCTTCATCCTTTGATACTCCTATATCAATGCACTAGACCCTTGCCATCCTATCTACACAACTGCCTATCTCTCTATTCAGTTCTTGCTCAACTGATCTGCACTCACAAGGGTACTGCCTGATACTGCTAATAGCAGTAGGTAAAGTCCTTGCTGCTGTTATGGCATGCTTGCCTGGGCCTAACTTCCCTGATGTACTAGCTTTAATATCAGTGAAGCACAGACAACTGCAAGGAAGCCTATGCCCTGCCATGCATAGAGAACTTCCTCCATGTTGCCTACACTACAGGTCACACTTGCTGCTTCTAATTCTCCTTTCTTTCCATATCTCTCCTAACCCTCTCTCATCTACTGTCACTTGACAACACCCATAACTCCATGAACCACACACACCATTTCCTACCTACTTATCTAGTTACCGACACTCTCTATTTTCTTATATGTAACAGTACACACGCACACACACGTGTGTGTGTGTGTGTGTGTGTGTGTATATATATATATATATATATATATATATATATATATATATATATGCGCCTTTCGGAGGAGAGAAGCACCCTAGGTGAATCCCTCCTGTAGCTCGTCGCTTGGTCGTCGTCGACCACCCCCCTCAGCGGGTAGTCTACTCCTTTGTTCAGGTAAGTTGGAGCGGCTCCTCCGAGCATGTGCGGTTCCTTGGCGGCTTCCTCGCCATCGCGTTCGTGCCCCACCTTCGGTTCCATGCCTGGCCATCCCCCTTCCTGGTGCCTCCGGCAGCGGTCCCTCCGATGCTCCCGGAAGCCGCTCCCTGGTCAGCGGCTCACCTAGCCCTATTCGGATTGTCCAACCCGGAGGACGCTGCTCCCCCTTGCGAGCCTTTAGTGCTCCTCCGCTCGGGTTCTACCCTGGCAGCCCAGGCCTGGCTCACGGTGGTGCCTTCCGCTGCTGGAGCTCGGACTTTCACAGTCGCCTCTCTTCCCGGGCTCACTGCGGCTTCTCCACCCGGAGCATCGCCAGAAGAGCTCGTTTGACTGTCGGCGGCGCCAACGGTTGCAGTAGCTACGTCGCCTCTCCATCTCGGTCGGACTACGATGCTGAAGGCGCAGCCATCGGGATGTGGGTCCCCTACTTCTGGCTAATCTGTTTCTAATTTGGATTTGAATATAAATTCAAATTCAAATTCCAAGTTGCGTCCCAACTCTCCTACACGTCTGGCTCTTGGCGCTGACCACCTGGGTCCCACCCCCACTTTGATTGATACATGCATATTTCAACTGGCACACACGTACCGGGCGCCAGCCCTTCCCTACCCCCCTGTGCACATCTAGTGTGGCACGATTACTACTCCTTCCGCAGGAGTAGAGTCCTCCTCGATGCGCTTATCAGCCTGTGCTCCCTGCGTGTTTCGTCTCGCAAAACATGTCCGGGCGCCACCTCCCCCGATGCACCTCCTGTGTGGCACCATTACACCTTTCTTCTCTGGAGCAGGGATCGCTTCCCGTGACTCTGATGGCGCTTCTGTGCTCGCGGCTTTGGACAACACATAGCCTTCCTCTGGTACCTCGGGCGCTCTTGTCCCGACGCTCCCCACATCCGGATGCGCTCCCAATGCTCTAGCCTTGGTCACTTCTGTGATCGGGGCTCATCCTTCCTTGTCCAGGGAGCCACAATCTCACAACCCCCATGCCTACTTACGCTGACAAGCTCAGGCCGGACCATGCCTCCAAGCAATTTAAGACTAGCGTCGAGGTAGCGTTGCAAGAGATCATATTTGCGCATTCTTCGGATACTCATGACATTCTGGTGCCTTTCTCCCCAGCGGAGATAACTTCTTTGACTGCCGCGTTCTCGTATACATTCGTCCTAAAATTTTCTACTGGCTGCCCGAAGCTGTCACGTGTCCAGGAAGTGATCGCCAGCTGGGGTCTCATTTCGGGGTACAGGGTTGCGCCCATGGATCCAAAACACTTGTTTCTCCACCTCTTGATCGGAGAGTAATCACAAAAATGTCTGGACCAGAGGCACCGGAAGGATAGACTCTCGCAACATGAAAATTGTGAAATGGTCTGCTGACTTCAGCACCGAAGAAGATTCAGCGATCGTATTAGTACGGGTCACCCTTACAAATCTTTCCTTTATTTGTTTTTTCCCTGCAGCAATGAAGAGGATCGCCAACTCCTTCGGCACGTTTGTGGCAATGGCGGAGGAAACCCGCAACATGACCAAGGGAAATTATGCCAAAATATGCATGAAACTTGACTTATCAAATGACCTCCCCAATCACATCCAAATCTCGCTCGGCAACAAGATTCACACCCAACAAATCATATACGACAATAACATCATATTTCGTAAACATTGTCATATGCGTGGCCATTCCACCGAGCACTACTTTCGGGTGCATCCAGAACTGAAGAAGAAGGTGACCCGAAAGGCGGCACCTACTCAATCAACCAAGAATGCCCCCCAATCCCCTCTACTGCCGTTACCTAACTCCCACATCCGGTTTGAAGCCAGAGTCAAAAACTTCCACAATCAAGAACAAGCCTCCCAGGAAAGAGCCATTATGCCATATAAATCCCCAGCCATTAACCTCGTCAACAAATTCGATATTCTCACCTCAGCTTCCTCAGACATACCCAAGGTAACAAAAGCAGACACAAGTGCTCACATTCGAAAAGGATACAGGGAACAACGGGGCTGCCGATAAGGAGACAGATAGTACAGCGGGGTGCATTACTCTGGAGAACAATTCAGAATTGATGGGTAATGAGGATCATCAACCCCCCATATTGTAGTTCCCTCTACTACACATAACGTGGCCGTTATACGCACGAACGTTCTGGCCAACATTGGGGAATCACCAGTGGCTAGGATACAACAGGCCATTGATACGGGCATCACCAGTGAGAACAGCTACTTCGGAGCCTTGGCCGAAATAGTTGGAGGGATCTACACACACCCGTCCGAGGAGACAGATAGAAGCATCAAGGTGGTTGGACAGCCTGCTCCCACAATCAAAAAATCAAAAAAAAAGGTGCCAAAGTGGCCACGACAATGACCACTAGGTCAGCCGCAAAACTCATCAAATCCCCCCTCCCTAGCAACCTTAATGCTTAACATTCTCTCATGGAATGTTAGGGGTCTCGCGAACAAACCCATCTTGAGAAGATTAAACAATCTCAAGAGAATCCACAGAATTAACATTTTGGGAATCATTGAACCTAAAATCCCTCCTAAGAAGCTCAAGTCCATCCAGTGCAGTTAGGTTTTTCTTCTGGCATTGCTGGATGCCATGACATATGGACCCTCTGCATTATCGATGTTAAAATTGGCATCATCCACGACTCGAGGCAGGCTCTCTCGTGTTGGGTGGAACACCCCATGCTCCAGTCTCGTGCTATTTTGTCCGCCGTTCATGGTAGCTGCGACATCTCCGAACAAAAATAGTTTTAGGATGATCTAAGTGACACTCAACAAAACTATATTAACCATCCTTGGATCTGTGTTGGTGACTTCAATATTATAACATACAGAGAAGAGAAGTCGGGTGGTTGACCCCCTCCTCCGTCGGCCATGTTGGATTTCAACAACTTCATCTTTAACGCCCACCTGTCACCCCTTCAGTTCACTGGCAACGCCTTCACCTGGTACAAAATACAGGAGGGAACCAGGAGGCAATATTCTTGCCTTGACCGCACTCTCATCAATGCAAAGTGGTCCGATATATAGATCTGCTCCAGGCTTTCGCACCTCAATGTGACCGAATCGGATCACTCCCCACTCCTCATCGAAATCAACAACAAAATAAACTAGATCGAGAAAAGCTTTCGGTTCCTTGACTTCTGGAGCCACCATCCCCAGTTCAGGACGGCCTGGAGCGACACTGACGCCCTGGACCCCCTTGTTCGCTTGGCGGCCAAACTTAAAGCCACCAAAAAAGCCCTCACGGTGTGGAGCAAAGAAGCTTTTGGCGACATCTTCCAGGCTATCCGTATTGCAGAGGACGACGTAACTCGCACGGAGATGTTGTTCGCTACTGACAGATCCCCCGAGGCCCGCGCCTCCCTCAACCTCACAAGAGCGCTGCTGAAGTTTCGTCTGAAAATTGAGACAAAATTCTAGAAACAGAAAGCGAGGCTGAACTGGGAGAGTAAGGGAGACAGAAACTCTAGCTACTTCCACTCTTGTGTCAAGGGGCGCAAACAACAGCTAAATCTCCACCAGATCACGAACGAGAGGGACACATTATTAAGACCAACGTGGTATCCAATCGGCAGCTGCTAATTTCTGTTTTCAGTTGTTCACCAAAGAAGCAATCATCATGGACGAGGACTTCCTTTTGGCGATCCCTCGCCTGATTGAAGACAGAGACAATATCCGGCTGCAGCTCCTCCCTTCCGAGCTTGAAGTTAATGATGCCGTATGGGCCCTGAACGAACATAATGCTCCTGGACTGACGGTTTTACTGGTGACTTCTTTAGATCTTGCTGGGATATCATCAAGTCAGATATCCACGAAGTGGTTATCATCTTCTTTCAAGGAGCAAGATATCCTAGGTAGATATCCTGCACTAACCTAATTCTTAACCCCAAGCAGGATAATCCTGAGATCTTTAGAGATTTTTGCCCTCTGAGCTTATGCACCTTCACCAACAAAATTATCTTAAAGATTATAGCCAACCGCATGTCCGGGCTTCTCCCCAAGATAATCTCGGAAGACCAGAGTAGATTTGTTCGTGGCCGGAGCATTTCAGACAACATGATGCTAGCATAAGAGATGATCACCTGCATGAAATTCCTGTCTAGGGGCAGGAATGTTGCTATCAAACTGGACATGGAGAAGGCGTACGATAGACTGGATTGGAAATTCATGATACGGGTGTTCAGGGCCTTCGGGTTCTCAGAGACCTGGATTGACATAGTGTGGAGATCGATTAATAATTCGTGGTTCTCTACGGTTATTAATGGACAAGCTGAGGGATTCTTCAAATCCAGCTGTGGCGTCAGACAAGGAGACCCTTTATCCTCCACCATTTTATCATTGTCGCTGATCATTGAGTAGAAACCTAAACAAAATGGTAGGCACCCCCCGCTACCAGCACTTTCAAACCACCAGTGGTTGCCCGATCATCACAAACTTGGCTTATGCTGACAACATCCTTATCTTCTCATCCGACAATGTCGGGTCTATAGAAGTGGTTCACAACAC
>JANAVB010028826.1:0-15000 GCA_029216955.1 Iris pallida | reverse complement strand
TAGTATGCGGAGAAATTGAACAACACATTTGAAATAGAAGGAACTTTTATTTCATTGATAATAGACATCATTTATAATACTCTATTACAGTGATTGTCGTACGGGCTTATAACTTGACTCAATTACAAAATAAATGCTGATGAGATAGTCATTTCATACATTACATCCCCTTTTCTACAACCAAAACACTTCAAAGCACCTGCTATGGTGGGGAGTCGAGCCATCTTCTTTTGGACTAATTTGTAGAGCCTTCAAAAGGATTTGAAACAAGCCTTCGGCATACGGCAAGGCTTCAGAACCTACTAGCACCGCCTTCAGCTAAGAGGCACTTCCTTCTTGGTTCAGAGTACCTGTGGAGAGCAAAGATCAGTATGTTCAGATGTACTGGTGTATGACTAATTAAATTTTACACACTCATTTGGTTCAAGAAATTATGTGAAGCATGCTATATACTTTCAATAATCTTTCTAGCCATCCTAGTAATTTTCATGCAAGCATTTGATAGGCATAAAGACATAAGTTATGCTGGAACTTACCTACGGCATAACGTGCCGTATAATATGAGGCTTACAATGTTCTTTCCACTCAATTGTTAACATTTCCAAGCATAGTGTGTGTGATTTGTATATGTCAAGGTCACTGGCATCACAAGCCATTGGACTATAGCTTGGTTTAGATGGCGCCCATTTCAGTGTGATTAGCGAGCTTTGCTGAAAGTTTACCGAATAACCATATTTTTGCTTCTATCTAGCACAACTATCTTTTGCTTCCTTCTAGGCCGAATCGATCCCGTGTCTCGGGCTATCATTCGAGAAAGTTGTTCCTTGTGCACAAGTTGTCCATGATCGTGCTAGGTTAGATTAGTTATTCAAGCATAATCTTTAGTTCGAGAGCAATATAACCATTTTTATCATCGTTTTACCATATTATGGCGACAGCCATTCAATGAATCAAATTTTGCTTATCTCAGTTTTATAACAGGTATAACATATTAAGCATGTAGCGGTTTATGATATGGCAGTTCTATAGTGTTTGCCATTAAAATTCTTTTATTGCAAATTTCAATACAAACAGAACAGTGTTACAATATAGGACTTATATGTAGTCCTAGGAGTACACTTTTGTTTATCTGGGTCCCTTGTGCCGATGGAGTGAGTGGTAATGCATTGACTCCGTTGACGATCTGACGACGGTTATCAGTTTTTTGAAGGTTTGGATTACTCTGGGTGCTGGAGCTTGCTGAGAGGAGGAAGACGTTGAGTGTCTGTATCTGCCTCTCTGGTGGTGTGTTCCTTCATTTTTGTACGTAGGATCATTCTATGTGTGTGGGTGTGAAGGAAATGATCCTTCTATTTATAGCTTTGCAGGCCGGCTGCTCATGCGCGCACGTAGGATGTGCCTGTACGCGGGGACGCCACGTGGTGATTGCTGATGGAGACGCATGGACGATGCGCCCTGATCGAAGGGTTGAATTCTTCATACCGCTGTTGTGAGCCGGCACGTAGCAGAGGAGAAGATCTTTTTGTTGCTGAAATCTTGGATGAGTTGAGTCAAAGGACACGTGTCGTCGACTCATGGCTCAGAGATCTCGGATTTGATGGGGGGAATGATTTGGTAGGATGCGCCTAGGACTGGGCGCATGAGGAGACTTTGGCTCGTAACCTTTAGGAGTCACGAACTATTCTGGGCGCATGGCTTTTGAGGCGCATGCGAGGCTTCAGTAGTGACTTTACTCCTGTCTTTTGGGATCAAAGAGAAGCCTGGGGCGCATGGCTTTTGAGGCGCATGCAGAGCTTTAATGATGACTTTCCTTTTGTCTTTTGGGATCAGAGAGGAGTCTGAAGCGTATGGCTTTTGAGGCGCATGCAAATTTGGGCGCATGGCTGCGGAGGCGCATGCGAGATGATTTGGGTGGCCACGTGGCAGTAGCTGTCGGAGGAAAGTAATGATGGTGCTGACGTTGCCGATGCTTCGTCTTCTGAAAAAGCTACCAACTGTTCAGACTTCGGGAGGCGCGCTGCCAACTCTGTCAGTTCAGCATTTAATATTTCTGACATTCGATGGACAGTTGAGTGGGTGCGTCGATTGGCGTTCCACTAGGCGTATGGGGACGCATGGGGGCGCATCCTCTATGATGCGCTTGGTACTGAAGGGCGCGTCTGTGCTGATGCGCTTGATGTTGAAGGGCGCGTCTGTGTGATGCGCGGTCTGGCCGGCGCATCCACTTCGTGACGCGTTCTTTAATGCAGCGACTGTTACGTTCTTCGAGTGCTTTAAATAGCCATTTTGATTTGGCTGAATTCGAAGCGTCCGGTTCATCCATTAAATGCAAATTCATTGCACGGAATTCGGAGAGCCATCCACTTGGCGCATGGGTTTGATTTGCCCGGCCTATAAATAGTGGCATGGAGAGAGGGTTTGCTTCTCGTTCTCTCATGTACTTCCGACATGAACTTGTGTACTCGAATGCATTCTGTTGATGAGATGCTTCCGAGGGTGAAGATGCGACGCAATGTCTTCGTTGATGCACTTGAAGGTGACTGTTACATCCAAAAGTCGGAGTCGAGGGCTTCCGAGGCAGGCGGAAAGTTCCTGTTGCATCCAAAGATAGGGATGCTCGAGCCTCGTCTTCGTTGTGCAGGAAGAGCCACAGATCGGAATGGCGGTGCTGCTGCGGCTTTGGAGGCTCTTTCTTCCTTCAAAGTGGGTGTTGCCTACTCTGGTTGTGTTGAAAGCTGCTCCCTTAGCCGTATTTCGATTGCGGTCTTCCTTGGTCTTTGGAGGCTCTTTCGAAGCCTCCCCTGGCCACAGGTTGGCTTGTGGTGCTCTTCTCTTCCTCGGCTAGAGGGTTGATTGCCACCCTCGTTCTGCTCAATAAATGCTTCATTAGTCGAAGCATTTTGACGGCGGTGAGCCTGGCTGGAAGAGCGGCACATAACTGGACTGCTGAAGGGATGCACATAACTGGGATGCACATAACTGAGCTGCTGAAAAGGATGCGCCTTGCTGAGGGCGCATGGTGGGATGCGCCTGACTGAGGGCGCATAGTGATTGCTGCGCCTTCTTGAGGGTGCATGGTGATTGCTGGCTGTAGACTTAGGATCTTTTCTTTGTAGAAATTCTCCTTTGTACAATCTTTTCTTAGACATGTAATAGACTTTTATATGTTAAATAAAAGTCCTCTTTCAATGTCTATACTTGTTGTTGAAGTACTTTGTCCGAGTTCTGGCGCATATAGTCTGGCGCATGGGCTTTCTGGTTCTAAAATTCCATGCTTCTACATATAGCAGATGTACATAAGAAAGCATGTAACATTTTCATGGCATAATAGTTCTATAGCGAGCATACATAAGAAATCATACAACAGTTCATTGAAATATAAGCATTCGTGTCCTTTGCATAACCAACTAGCATTCTATCGTATGATTGGGGATCAAGAGGGTCAAGGGAAAGTAGGGTCCAGCCACTCACTTTAATTTTTGAGGCAAGAGGGAAGAAGACCTTTGTTGTGCTAGACGGCGCCTAAGCGATCACCTGAAATCGTACAAGCAATACATCAATATTTTACCCTTCTATTCCAAGTTTGATATGAAATACGAAATTCAAAGAACACAAATAATGAAATCTATCGAAAACATTCACGAAAATACATTAAAAAAACCAAAGCCAAATCCAATGCCAAAGAAGAAGTACGGCAGAAAAAAGAAGAGCAACGAGAGGCCTCTTCTGACTCAGCCATAGAGTCCATCCTCGAGGCATAACTCGCTAAATATGGTACTTGATTTCGAAGAAGTCATTCCACAACAAGTAAAGGATCTTAATTCAACCGATCGCGACCAATCGATAGCGACAGTATTTCTTAACCGTGCTTCTCGCGTCGCGACATGGAAGGGCACGATATTGGGATGGGGCACTGCAATATTCACATAAAATGGTTAGGCTACCCTATCCGTTTAGGTATAGGTACTTTTGGTTTGTGTACTTATACCTGATCGTGGCTTGGAATAGTATTTTGTCGTGAACTAGTTTGCCACAGCTTGTCCTTGTTTGGTTGAAGGTGTGGTTCACTGCTTCGATGATAAAATACTGAACCTTATTGTGGGCCGGATATTATATCGAATTTTTAGCATGGAAAGATACTTTATCATGGATTATGATGATTTGGTTGGGGGGATGGTGCACTAATTCAAGGATGGAGTATTGGACCATGTTATGATCCGATTAACTTATTGTCGAACAATTTATATTCAATTATATATCATATTTTTCTGTAACTTGTTACGTCCCTCTGAGGACCTGGTGATCTCTCCAGGTGTGTATGTTTCCTTAATTTTTTATAGGAATTTCAGCCAGGATCGTGGTCTTCTCTTTCCTATCGAAGATGACATGCTCTTGGATCAACCCTTGTTGCTTGCATTCTTAATATGATATTTCCATCTTTTTTAGTTTCATGTTGGTAGTATATTTGTCTCCATTCAGCAACATCCAGTAACATGTAAAATAACATTTCATATTTGATTTTATAAAAAGCTTTATTTTTTATTTTATGGATGAGATTAGTTTGCCATGGTTATACTGCATTTGTAGGTTACGCATATTTATTATACAGCTGACATGTTTATGTACCTAGTCCTACATATTTTGGGACCGGAGCATTACAGTAACATTGAAAGTTTTTGGGACTGTAAGTCGCCGTAGTAATTCCTGGTTTAGGGAGTTACATGAGAAGTATGGAAATAAAAGAGAAAGAACACTGGTTTGAGTCATTTGGTCAGTTACGTAGGGCTATTGCATGATCGTTGGACAACTTGTCGACAAGGTTTCTTATCCTCAAACGACAACCTAGGGCCACATGACCGATTCAGATTAGGAGGAAAGTAAGGTAGCTGAGTTGGATTGTACCGCTCAGGTGATTCGAGGCTTTCGACAAAGCTGGCTACCCGTGCCGATCGACTGCTACATGTCCGAGTAGGCCTGGGGGGTGTAATCCTTCATATAAATTGAGTCGGCAAGATTGCGGCAATCCCAAATATGCCTTAGATTGAGTCAAGAAGTGTAAATAACACGACACGAATGAGGCAAATAATGTTTGTACGGTATGCATCACAGTTATTGAGTGTAAGATTTAGCCTCAAAAGAGTCGTATGTTTGGGCACAATCTGTAAATGTTTGGTTTGCAAGGAAGTTTGACTCGAAGTTCATGGTTATTAATTGAGTCGGTGGCATCCTAAAACGGCAAGGCCAGTTGGTAAGTATAGATGAGTTTGTACCTATATATGTTGCGAGGCACAACTACGATATTTGCATAAATGGGTTTTGCAGCACGGTGCAAGGATTTAGAGCATGATCAAGTTGTTGCAACATGAGTAGCTTTGTAGTATTATGCCATAAAACTGATACTAAGACATGATTAAAAAGACAACAAAAAGAATAGTTTGCAGAACATGTTGGTTTTGTATGGGTGGGCGAGAGGCTCACTCACCAGTAGGGTTGTGCACAAATACCCCACCAGTTTTTTATGTAGGTTCAATCAGCACGCTCGGGGTGGAGCTCGCTTGGGTGCACTGAGGCATGGAGTTCATCGATATTTTGAGGCGTGCGACCGCTTTGGAGTCTTAGCCTATACGGGACATAATATATGGACGTTGCCTTCTGAAGCATCCGCAAGTTGTAAGCCTAATGGCATGTTTTGTTGTATTAAGAGATGAGAGAGACTAGAGTGATTTTTATTCAGAGAGAAAGTGAGCTTGAGTGATTGTAATCTTGGCTTCGTCCCTTTATAATTTTGTAACGCCCTAGTCCCAAAATACGTAGGACTAGGAATGCGTATACATATCAGCTACGTATCAAGTAGACTCCAGCCAAGCTCTAATACATATAAGCTGTACAGTAACGAACAACTATCTATACTAATCAATAATATCTAAGTCTCAATCCATAGTAAGATAGAATACATGAATGAACAAGATATAACATATTGTGCACCCCATGCTACATTTGACCGAATAGACTCGAAAGAATAACTTGAGTCTACAAATAGTAGGATAAAAAGCAGAATGTAAATAAATAGAGATGAATATGTAACCACAAGAGATACCTGAAATAGTAAATAGCAACCATCATGATCATCAACCAACTCCACTCAGTCGAATACCTAGAGATATCAACAGGTCCTTAGGGGACATAGCAAGGTACATAAAATATACCAATGTACAAAAAAGGAACTATGAACTAAGGGTATCTACTATATCCGATCTATGTGATATGTATGTGAGAACATATTCCGAATATCAGGCTTAGCCACTGAGGCTCACAAGCTCCTTAGCAGGCTACTGTCCTAAGGCACCGTATCGTAGGACTAAGGGCATATGAGTAGATAAATTATATAACAACCCAAGCTCTGCTACAGAGACGAAAGTATACAAGTATATTACCATCCAAGTCCCTATATGGAAACGAGGATATTCTAGTAGAAATATATATCTATATTTTTTTTGAGCGAACCTGTTATTTTATCCGATAGGGCCGAAAAGGCCGAACCATTACAAGTATACCATAAGATGCAAAATGCCGAAGCCTATACATGTATACTGACAAAGAAGAGGTAAACATAAACAAAATGACTAAGCCGAGGAAAGGAGAGAGTTACAGAAAGCCTCTTGGCCATGCCTAGAGAGGGGTCTCCGTTTGTGGCATTGACGAATGGTCTCCCGAATTAGTTGGTTCGTGCTGTACTGATGTCCTTCGTATCTTGCCTTATTCTGATTTTTCCAGATAACTCATGTGGTAGCTGCAGCTACGATCTGGTGGCCATGGGACGCGGGAGCCCAGGTGTCCATGAGATGGTGAAAGTTGTCGCTTCTATGAGGTAATCTGCAACGCTGGGAAAGACCTCTCCAGACCTTGACCGATAGGTCCCCCTGACTGAGGATGTGGTTGGCTGTTTCCGATGGTCGATCAGTGCAGCATGTGCATGCTGAGGCGAGACTGAACCCGATAGCGTTGAGCTTGTCGTCAGTGGGGAGGATATTGCGTAGGGCTCTATAGATGAGGGAAAGACCACTTCTTGGTGATGTACGTCTGTCAGAACGAGGGCAATGGTTGGGGACGGGACCGCGTTGCCTAAGATAACGCTTCTGGCAGACTTAACCGAGAAGACGCCCACACCGTCGGGCGACCACACGAAGTTATCTGCATCTGGGCCGATCCTCAAACTGCTACGACGAATGAGATCGGTTGCTTCGGGACCAGACCAAGACCGGACTTTAATCCAATTTCAGGAGTTATTAGGAGGGTCCCATAGGTCCTTGATCGTGATATTTCTGGGAGCCATCGGAGTGGGTGTAAGCAAGGAATCGTCTATCCAGCATTCCAGGAATGTTGATGCTTCCCCGATGCCCACCGTAAGGCGAATCACCGGTTCGGCTAGGGTCCTTTCGTGGAGGATGCGGCGCCAGGCCGCGGATGATCTGCTGTTAGCAATGGCTGTGGACAGGTGGATATGCTCGAAGTAAATGGCCTGCATGAACCTAGACCATAAGTTCTTACTAGTGCGGAGCATCCACCACAATTTTATCGAGAAAGCGTTAACAATGTGGGAAAGTTTGGAGAAACCCAGACCCCCTTCTCTAGTGGGATAAGCCATGGTGTCCCAGCTGGCCCAATGGTGCTTTTTGTGGCCGTCGCTATGTCCCCAGAAAAAATTGCTAAAGATGCTCTCGATGTTGGATAGGACTTTCTTGGGGGGCGCACGCTGCCAGGGTGTAGATGGGAGTGGAGGTGAGGACGTAATTGATGAGGATAATCTTACCTCCAGGGGATAGGGTGGCATTGTACCAGCCCTCGAGCTTCTTCCTGATGCGATTGGTCAGGTTCTCGAATATCCCGGCGTTGGATTTCCCATACACGAGGGGGCACCCAAGGTAGAAAAAAGGAGGGTGCTTGATGGGGATAGATGTGGTGGTTGAAATGCTAGTCGCTTGCTCTCTTTTGGTATTGTGGTGGATGTAGATGACATTTTTTTCTGGGTTGATCTTCTGCCCTGAGCACCTTTCATAGATCTGGAGCGTATTATGGACGACTTCCACCGATCCTGCGTCCCCGGATGAGAATATGAGGATATCATCAGCGAAGGCCAGGTGGGTGATGATAGGGCAGCCGCTAGCCGTATGGTAGTATTGGAAGTTGGGGGTGTTCGACATCTTATTAAGGTTTTTGCTCAATGCATCCACCGTAATGATGAAGATTGTGGAGGAAAGCGGGTCCCCTTGCCTGACCTCGCGAGTGGATTTAAAGAACCTGTCCGCTTGGCCGCTAATAACCGTGGAGAACCACGAGTTGCTGATCGATCTCCATACCATGTTGGTCCAGGTTTCGGAGAAGTCGAAGGCTCTGAAGACCCAGATCATGAATTGCCAATCTAGTCCGTCGTAGGCTTTCTCCATATCTAATTTGATAGCAATGTTGCCCCCTCTTGCTGGGAATTTCATGCAGGTGACTAGCTCTTGAGCCAACATGATGTTGTCTCGGATATTTCTCCCCCGAACAAAGCTACTCTGCTCCTCCGATATGATCTTGGAGAGAAGGCCTGCCATGCGAGAGGCGATAATCAAGGATATTATCTTGCTGGTAAAGGTACAGAGACTGAAAGGGCGAAAGTCGCAGAATGACTCAGGGTTTGTCTTTCTTTGGGATGGGGATAAGGTTGGTGCTGGTTATGGCTCTGGGATAGGTGGCTCCTTGGATGAAGGCGGAGGTCGCATTGTGGATGTCAGTCTTGATGATGTCCCAGCAAGTGTGGAAGAAAACCCCCTGAGAATTCGTCTGGCCCTGGAGCGCTGTGCTCGTCGAGGGCCCATACTGCTTCTTTTACTTCTTCTTTTCGAGGGGGGGCTATTCTAGCCGTAAATTGTCTGTGTCGCTGATAAGTGGGGGACCCCGTCCAGGAAGGTATTGTCTTTAATAACCATCTCCTTGGAAAAAAGTCTGGAGTGGAAATTCGTGGCCTCCTCTTGGATACCCTTTTGGTCGGTGATGTTGGTGCTGTTGTCTGTGGCAATTTGATAGAGTGTGAGTTTTTGTCTCCGCCCGTTGACGCAAGCGTGAAAGAAACTGGAGTTGTTGTCCCCCACGCTGTCCTATTTGATCCTAGCTTTCTGCTTCCAAAAATTGGTCTCAATCTTCAGCCTGAATTTGAGGATGGCTTTGGTGAGATTCAGCACCTTCCTGTTATCGGGCGAGCAGTCGGCCATGTATTTTGCTTCAGCACGAGTCACATCGTCTTCCGCCTCGCGAATCGCTTGGAAGATATCCCCGTAGGCTTGCTTGCTCCAAGTAGTCAAAGCTTTTCTCGTGGCCTGGAGCTTTATGGCCACACGATTAAGGGGTTCTATGGAGTCCGCGCTGTTCCACGCTTCCGTGACGCCCCCTAAGAATTGGGGGTGCTCGCTCCAGAAGTCCAGGAAGCGGAAGCTCTTTCTGGAATGGTTGGAAGTGCTGGTGATGCCAACCAACAGAGGGGCGTGGTCTGATTCGATGGTGTTAAGGTAGGAAAGCTTGGCGGTGGTCCCCGTGTCAAGACAATGGGAGTTCGTTAACGCCCTATCAAGGCGGGAGAATTGTCGGCGGTCACCTTCCTGCATGTTGCACTAGGTGAATGCGTTGTCGGTGAACGGGAGAGAGGTGAGGTGAGAGTTGAAGATGAAGTTGTTGAAGTCTTGCATGGCGGAGAGAGGGGGAGGTCGGCCACCAATCTTCTCTTCTCTACAAGTTATGGCGTTGAAGTCTCCGATGCAGAGCCATGGAAGGTTGGGGTTGTGGTGATAGGTGTCCAGAAGATCGTTCCATTGGTGTCTGCGTTCTGCAATGTCACAACTACCGTGGACCGTAGAAAGGATGGCACGCTTGGAAATTAAATGATGTTCTATCCAGCAAGAGAGGGCTTGACTGGAATCGTCGATGACTCCGATTTTGACGGCTTTTAGAACAGAGAATCCAGATGTCGTGTCTTCCAGCAATGGCCGAATGAAGGCCTAACTGCAGTTGAATGGATTTGAGTCTCTTGTATGAGATTTTGGGTTCGAGGATGATCAAGATGTCGATCTTGTGGGTTTTCTTGAGGCTGGTGATTCTCCTCATCGTAGGTTTGTTCGCCAGGCCGCGGACATTCCAGGAGAGGATATTCAGCATTAATGGGGCTTTGGAGGGGTTGGTTTATATATATATATATATATATATATATATATTATATATATTATATATATAAAAAAATATATATATATATATATATATATATATATATATATATATATATATATATATATATATATATATATATATATATATAGCATGATATAGCGGGAAAATTCTCCCCACCCCATGTCAAGAACTAGCAAGTCCAATCAATCATAAACTATCTAGAAAAAAGAACAATAACATCTGTATCAATTAATGCGAAGTCATCACCATGAATAGTCGCGTAACCTCGTAACATGAATGTGTCGGTATCTTGTGGTCATTCATGTCAATAGACACGTCATAATGTACGTGCTACTTAGTGTCAATACTCGGTGTCAATATTATGACATCGACACCCGTCTTCGGGACAGATACTAAGTATTAGCAATATTACGGCATGATAGTACTGACAAAGTAAACAAGAGAGTAAAGGAAACAATCCATAACCAAGATAAGGTACACTTGCCTGCTGCTTGCTTCGGTGTCGTCTGACTAGTGTCTACAGTTGGAGGTGCAGCGGATCCAAGTTTTCCTATTATATCATATTCTAATCAATACACACAATCAAACTCAATTGATATAAAACGAATATGATCATTTTCACAACGTCAACCAGTATGGTGACATTCATGCCAACGATCCTACAGTTGTGTGGCCTTGGACAACGTGCCAATAACTACGTACCATGCTACTGTCTATTACGTCTTGTGGGTCTCGTACATCGTGTTATCACACATATATTTAGGCATTTATCTTATTCTGATACGCGTAATCCTAAACATACGTAAATATGACACGATGTCCCAAATTCATGATAACGCTAAACTATCCTTCGAACATGCATGCAGCCTCTTCAAACACGCATGTCGACAACAAATAAAACTGAAATTATTATGAATTGAATTCTGGAATTTATATTTATTTAGTTAAAATGACTAAAACAATTGCCGGTGCATGTACAAAGTTCTATTGCGTGTCGACTAGGTGTTGTAGCAACTTGACAACTAGTTTGTGCATGCAAGGTTGCCAACTTACGTAAAAATCATCTAATATATAAAATATATTAATTTATATTCTAAAATATAAATTAAAACTACTTATAAACATTATTTAATCATAATATATACAAGAAATAATTATCTAGTTAATATGTCTAATTAATGACACAATATGGCCAACTTACCTATTTATTTGGAACCAATTATCGGAGAAAAATTAATATATATTTCTGAATTTAATCAGAAAATTAGGGATAATCATGATTTCATATCAAAGGTACATGGTTTATTTCATAAAAAAATTATTACGAAGTTTGGATTTAAAACAACTTGGTTCAAGGTATCTAAACTAGTCCAGGTTACTACGTTTGTTACTTTGATTCACAAGTAAATCGTAGGCAACTAGTAATATACCCGTAATTATTCATAGTTCCTATCTCTTATTATGCAATTGATATTTAATTTAATATTCTGAAATTGAACATAAAAAATAATTATTCAGAGATTAATAACATAGAATTTATGGTATTATACATCAAGTCATGATACGACAAGCTGGGCACAAACTAGCATAATCCTCTTATTGAGATTCAATGGATTATGACGACGAAAATTACGAAGATGCATGCAAATGTATACACTGGACTTAATGAGATGGATATTGGGCATAATGAGTGATAGAGGAAGGTGTTAGAAATATTACAAAGGTTTTACTTGCTGTCGTGGGGCCTCGCAAGGTTGCGCGAACAACAGTGCTTCAGAATTGGTTTCAGCCTGGACACCTACGATGGAGGGCTATTTTGAGGGAGTTAGAGTGAGTTTTAATAAAAGTTTGTGAAGAGAAAATGGTAAGGATATGTAGAGGAAGAAGCATACTAAATTCGAGAGAAAAATACTTACTTTGGAGGGAGATATGGCTGGATTGGTAGAGACTAGTTGAATTAGGATTCAACCTAGGTAGGGGTGCATAGATGGAGGTGTGGAGGAAGATAGAGAAGGTTTTGGGAAATGGTTTGCGAAGAGAAGTTGTTTGGAAGAGGGTTAGAAAGAAGTTTTGTTCAGGTGCTTTTAGGTAATAAGTGAAGGGGAAGTAATGGGGTTGTCATTTACTAAGGGTGAGGTGAAGAGTTGAGTTAAATTGTCATAAAGGATGGGGGTTATGCTTGTGTGAGAAAGTAAAGTAGTAGGGAATTATGGGTTGAAGGAATATGAAAAGTAAGGGGGTTATAGCCGCCCAATAAGTGTGTTTTGTTGACCCAAACTGGATCACAGTCAAAGTAATTTAGAGAATTAACAAAACAATATTTGATATGATACAATATGACATATTGAGCTCAAAGACAAGAACATCATCTACAACATATAAAGTTCAAGACAGACGTCATCGACAAGTTGGTCATTGCAATTGCACTGGTACTTAGTCTGTAATTTTCACTCTGTTGAGTCTAGGAACATGTTCGTTGTGTCGCACTGAGTCATCTCAACCCTAAACTTACTACTCCAAAGCTTCACCATACGAAACATGACTATCACCAAACCAAACCATTCTAGCTTACTTGAATGTTCCGGCCCCAAGGAATAAGAATTCGGGCCAAACTCTGTCCCCTGAAAATTAGGAAGCTAATTTTTGGGAACACCTTGATCTAGGCTATCCAACGTTCGAATTTTTGAATCTTTGAGACGGAATTCTGGCCGAATTCTGCCTCATCAGACTAGTATAAATAGGGCTTGAATTCTTTCGTTTTAAATTATCTCTTTCTCTCAATCTTCTTAACCTTATACATTCTAAGCCTTCATCTTCCAATCTGCTAGCCATAAAACTTCCTAAGCCCCAAGGTGCCCAAGTGCGATTCAGCTAGAAGTTCTGTTCTAGAGTTGTAAAGAAGTCACTTGGACAATTCCAAGTTTTGCTTCTACGAAGTTGGTGTGCTCTTCTGAGTAAAGGCACGTGGTTGTACCCTATTTCACAAATAGTGAATTTCAATCTTGAGCGACAGTTCTCAGCCCTGGACTAATCCTCTACGAGGGAAACCAGGTTAAATCGTTATGTTTTCGTATGCTCTTCTGATCTCTATTTATTTTCGTATTACTCTCTGATTACTTACTCTCTTCGTAGTTGTTTTCTGGACTTGATATAGAGTTGCATTTTTAATTGGTTATTATCAACACAAACTCTATTCACCCCTCTCTAGAGTTGCCTACACGTAAATTCAATTGGTATCAAAGCTCTGTTCTCTTGATAACGGATTAACATCCTAGAGATGATCAATGGCAACCACACAACCTATCTTTATCAACTATGGTGAGGGACAGTCCACAAATAGGCCACCCCAATTTGATGGAACCAACTACACCTATTGGAAGACTAGAATGAGTTTCTACCTAAAGTCTCTAGACTTTGATTTATGAACCATAGTCACTGATGGTTACAAGAAGCCTGCTAGAACTGTTGTTGACGAGAATCTCATAGATAAACCCTACGACAAATATACTGACCAAGAAAAAAAAAGGCTAGTCTAGATGCTAGGGCTATTAATGCTCTCTTCTGTGCTTTAGACAGGACTGAATTCAACAGGGTCTCTACATGCTCCACCTCACACGAAGTATGGAAGCTTCTGGAGGTGACCTATAAAGGAACCACACAGGTGAAAGAATCAAAAATCAGTCGTCTAACACAGGAGTACAAAGCTTTCAAGATAAAGCCCAATGAGATGATCAAACAGATGATCACCAGATTCCTCGACATCGTCAACCCTCTATCTTCTCTTGGTAAGGAATACTCCAACCATGAGAAGATACGCAAGGTGCTAAGGGGAATAACGAAGAACTGGAACCCCAAAGCCACGTCATTCATAAAAGGTAATGATCTCACCACCATGTCTCTAGAAACATTGGTGGGCAAGATGATGACGCAGGAGCTCGATCTTAAAGACTTTGAAGAAGCAGCTCCAAAGGAAAAGAAAATTGAACTAAAGCTCATCGCCGAAAGACTGCTCCAGAAGATACCGACAACAATGATTCCGAATGTGATGATCAAGCAATGATGGTCCGCAACTTCAAGAAGTTTCTTCATTTCAAACAAAGAAAGAAGGAATAACACAAAAAAGACGATGAAGAGCGACGATGAAGAGCCCATCTATTTCGGCTGTAAGAAGACGGGCATGTCAAGAAAGATTGCCCTACTTTAAAGGAAGGAAGCCGATATGAAAGATCGTACAAGAGGCCAACCTCTGGGAAATATGCCAACACAAGTATTTGGCACGAGAGCGAAGCCAGTGACTCAGAAGAAGAAGAGAACTCTCCCGAAGATACAACAAACATCTGTCTAATGGCAACATCCGAAAAGGTACAAACGATCCTCTTGATGACTTTACATTTGATGAACTTGGTGATGCTTTTAGTGACTTGCTTGAAAATCACAAAAAGTTGCTTAGCAAGTATAAACATGCAAAGGATAAGATCAAAACTCATGAAGTTGAGATTTGTAGACTTTCATGTTTACTTGATAATGTTAGAGACACACCACCCACGGATACACTAAGGAGGTATCCAAGCTTAAATTAAGCTTACACGATGTCGAATCTCGCATTGAGAAACAAACACGTGATATTACAACACTCAATAAAGAACTCTTAGATGAAAAAAAGAAGTATAATATTGCTGCTGTAAGAATTGATGCCTTAACTGCCAAGTTTGATGATAAATGCAACATCTCTAAAAGATTAGAGATCAAACTGGGGAAACAAGTTGTTCAGCCTCAAACCCA
>JANAVB010028825.1:0-13436 GCA_029216955.1 Iris pallida | reverse complement strand
AGGATGAGGACTTTCCCAGGGAGATCGAGAAGGTAATTTCGTCTACATTTTGCATATAAACGTTACTTTTGCAGAGGCATGTACTACGGATTCTGCTCTCGCTTCTGGTACAACCGCACTGGCTGCACTGGTTGTTGGAAGGTCAGGCTTCCTTAACCTTTCAATCACTATATGTCTAATTTTCATACACTCATTTTCTACTTTTTTAATCAAAACAGAGCATCAGATTTTAGTTTTAGTTTTCTTTCTCGATAGCTTGATGCTTTAAAGATTAAGCCTCATTAGTCTTTTTACCTTTTTTTTTTTTTTTCCTTTTTTAATCGAAACAGAGTATCTTTTAGTTTTCATTTCCTGTTATATAAATGTAGATCCTTTGTCAACCAACATTGACTACATTACATACATTCTATTGTCTTTTTGTTCGTCTAGAGAGCATTTGGTCTGTGCCGAGTGGTCAGGAGAAATATACGTAGAGAGAACAGGTGATTCCCAGGGAAAACCAAAAGGGAAAAGAAGCTTGCCTTCTACTGTAAGTTAATTCAGTCCAAGAAAGAACTTCAGCGCGCAAGGTGGTAATTGGTATCTCTGAGGAAGATTCATCATATGTGGCCGCAAGTTAGTTCGAAACAAGTCAAGAGTCAAGCCATTTATTCTTCGGAAACTCGACATAGCAAATGACCTCTAGCCTAGTGGGTAAGGGAGATGCATGCGCCCAAGTGGTCGGGAGTTCGAGCTCCAGTGGAGGCGAGTTCGCCACAATTACCCAATGCTTCATATATATATATATATATATATATATGAGGAGGGATCAACATCCCCTCATTTTTGCATTCCCCAAGTATCCTCATGATAACACCCATTGGATATTGTTTTAAGTCATCTAATCTTAACCGTTAATTTTTCAATGGTTAAGATTAGATAACTTAAACAAGATCAAACGGATGTGAAAGAGGGGATGCTTGGGGGATACAAAAGTGAGGGGATGTTGATCCCTCCTCTCTCTCTCTCTCTCTCTCTCTATATATATATATATATATATATATATATATATATATAGGTTTTTTCTAAGGGCACTACCCTTTTTGCTAGGGGCTAGCCCAAAAAACTTCCAAAATATTACAAGTTTGCCATCAAATTTTTTTACTTGGGGCTAGTCCAAGCAAAGGTATAAATACCAACTTTTATTTTTATTTTCTCTCTCCCTCTTCTCTTTTCTTTTCTCCCTCAACTCTTTTCTTCTCTCCCTCAACTCTAGGTCAAAGAATTTAACCCCAACTCTTTTCTTTTCTTCCTACATTTTTTTTCAAATTGTTCTCTCCCTCAACTCTAGGTCATTGACTTCTCCCATTATTGGTAAGTCAACGAATTAATATATGTTTAATGTTTTAAACATGAATTTCACATATAAAATTGAATTATGTGTTTAATGTAGAAAAATATTGAACATGGAACAACCGGGATCATCAAATGTTTCCGCCACGTCCGAAGAACACGTTCCCGCCACGTCCGAAGATCACTTTGATGCATCGGAAGCCCTTGGTAACCAAATTTTAATTTTTCAACGGGTTAAAATTCGTGTTGTGACACAGAGGACTGCCAACACTCTGGCAGTCCCGATCATATACTAGGACTGCCAGAGAGGTGGCAGTCCTTCACATAAGAAGGACTGCCAGGACCCTGACAGTCCTACATATGAGTAGGACTGTCAGGATCATGGCAGTCCTTCTTATGTGAAGGACTGCCACCTCTCTGGCAGTCCTAATCTGTTATACCTGAATGCAAAGTTTTAGTCAATACATTTAGTAAAGGTGTTTGATATTTATGGACACCAATTGCTGTACATAAGACGGTCTTGTTATTAACACAATTTGCTATTTATGGACACCAATCTTATGCACGGTCCTAATCTATGAAACCTATTTGCTTTATGATGTTGTCTAATTGTACTAACTTTTAAGTTCTATTGTAGGGCATGAGATCTTCCGATTTTGCGGTACCGGCTCCAATTGCAGTCAATATAGCCCATTTATTCTGGACCGATCTTTGTTTTGAATCAAGCGAGGGTGTGGTACATTGGTGTCGAGAAGTTGGACGGGAAAACAACATAGTTCTAGTGATATCCAGATCGGCTCGAAATCGCCCGGGACGACAAACTGTGGTGGCTGACCACTACGACGTCGAAATCGACTAAGTATGGATATATTTACAGTTTGACATTTTGTATATGGAGGACCACTTTTGTATACAGTGAAATATGAAGTCCACTAATCTATATGGAGTAAATTTTGTATACAGTGAAATATGAAGTTCAGTATGTTATATGTGTTACATGTGTGCTATCTGTGTTATATGTGTCTACCTGTGTGCTATATGTGTTATATGTGTCTACTTGTGTGCTATCTGTGTTATATGTGTTTACGTGTGTGCTATCTGTGTTATATGTGTTTACATGTGTGCAAGTATGTGTGGTAAAATATACCAATTTGTTAAAGTATCCGATCCAGTATCAAGACTGCCACCCCCCTGGCAGTTCTATTTGTAAGTCTCTGTGATGAGAGTTTTGAAACTCTCTATCACAGAGAGTTTCAATTAGGACTGTCACCCCCCCTGGCAGTCCTATACAAAAGGAGGACTGTCAGGGTGCTGGCAGTCCTAATTGAAACTTGTCATTCTCTGTGTAATTTAGCACGGAGAATGGCTATCTGATCCAGTATTAGGACTACCACTCCCCTGGCAGTCCTACATTGAACTAGGACTGCCAGCACCCTGACAGTCCTATTTGTAAGTCATTGAATTAATATTTGTTTGTGATTCTAAAATTTCGACAAAAAGTGCTAAAACGGAGGTCCAAACATCATTTTTTTGCGATTCTAAAATTTTGGAAGGCCGTCTAACGGTGAAATGGTTAATCTCAGCCTCCTCAAAGATACACTCATTTTGCGACAAACCGGACCTCGTTTCGACCTCCCAGTCAAAAGTTATGGCCCTCCAAAGTTTCAACTGACCATAAAATGTACCGGAATGACCATTCTCCGTCTTAATTTACACGGAGAATGGCCATTCCCAGTGTTAAACGTGGGGTGAATGACCATTTTTTCGTGTTAATTTACACGGAAAGAATGATCATTCTCCGTGCTCCGTGCTAAATTACAGAGACTTACAAATATGACTGCCACCTCCCTGGCAGTCCTACATTGAATTAGGACTGCCAGGGTGCTGGCAGTCCTAATTCAATGCAGGACTGTTAGGGGGGTGGCAGTCCTGATACTGGATCAGATGGCCATTCTCCGTGCTAAATTACACGGAGAATGGTCATTCTCCGTGCTAAATTAAGAGTTTTCAGTTGAGGAGCTCCTCACAGAATTTGATAAGTAGGACTGCCACCCCCTGCCAGTCCTATACTGAAGTAGGACTGCCAGGGTGCTGGCAGTCCTAACTCAAACTTGCTGTTGCAGCAAGTTTCATGTTCGCTTTTTTGTTGTTGTTGTTTTGCATGGATTTTATATAATTGCTATGTTTGGGTATTATGAAGTTGTTATCTAGCTTGGACTGCATGATCCAGTTGTAGTCTTTATGTGCTTATATATGCTGAAAACAGTATTATGACCCTTTTTAGCTTCATGGATTTATTTACAGCAAATACCGTATCAATTATTCTGAAACTCTGGGTCCAGGTACACAATCTTTCTACAATTTATCTCAAGTAGGTGCCAACTCTTGTTCACCTGGGCATCATTCGTCTTTTATACCATTTTT
Source organism: Iris pallida (assembly GCA_029216955.1). Taxonomy (NCBI): domain Eukaryota; kingdom Viridiplantae; phylum Streptophyta; class Magnoliopsida; order Asparagales; family Iridaceae; genus Iris; species Iris pallida. The sequence continues at coordinate 9,680 of JANAVB010028825.1, read as the reverse complement.
TTCTCGTCTCATTACTATATAATCTAGAAATTTGTAACTGCAAATAAGTCTTTTTTTAAAAAATAAAAGGCCTCGCTATCTTGTAGACAATTGCAGTATTATAGCTGCATTACTGCTAATCTGAGGCTGATGTCTCTCCAATCATTCCTTATGATATTATCCACAGTACTTGGCTACAATCTGTTAGCACTCTTGTTTTGAACTTGGACATATACTTCTAATCACATGGTGAAATTTATTTGATGTAGATACCTAAGAAGGGGAAAATATATTCTGTGAATGAAGGAAATGCCAAAAACTGGACAAGCCGACTTCAAAGTATGCTATGCTTCATCCCAGCGACCTTGCAATTTGACATTTTTTATGTTCAATTCTTTATGTTGGAGTTTTTGTTCTTCATCTAACTTTAGGTATGTGGAGAACTAGAAATACCCGAAGGATGGTTCAGCACCAAAGTCGCTAAGATATGTCGGAAGGTATTTGGCAATTTAAGTTTCAGTCTTCTTACTTATAAATTATTTTGCTTCAGTGCTAGTGCTTGTTGCGCTTTGATATTTTTACATGCATTAATGTCAAAGTTCTCGACTTTGTAATCTTAGACCCTCTAGTAAAAGTATATAGTGAATGAGCTAAGATGGGTTTCTAGTAATCCTATTACACGACATGATGCAAAGTGGACACTACTGAATATTTTGGTGTCTCGTGTACATGATGCAAAGTGGACGCTACTGAATATTTTGGTGTCTTCTGTCTAGTATGTATATAGCACCAATTTTTGCATCTCGATGGTTGCTTTTGTTCCTTGCTGCTGAGTTTAGTAACCATATTTTACAGTGTGGTAATCCAAACTACATCTGCAAAAGGTTTTTATTTGGTACAAGTAGTAATAGCATACTTATGCTTGCCTTACTCTTAATCCTTGGATTAGCTTTCTCTCAATTGTTTTCAGAAACTTGATATCATGACAAATCAGTTAACAGTGACAGAGATACCTTCTCTTTTTGAGGTTGGGTCTTCACTGTTTTACAGCATGGTTGCTGATGTCAACTCTGCTTTATGGATTTTCTACCCTATAGATAATAAAAGTCCAGACGACGAATTGCAGTAAACACATCTACTTCTACATATATTATTATGTTTTCCTTCACCGATAAAGATTATCTGCTGTGTTTAGGCAACTGTTTCACCATTGTGTTTTCCTTCAATCACATGCTATTTTAATATATTGAACCATCCCTCTTACTATATGCCCATGAGGTCCTAAAAATAATTGGCTTCTTTACCTATTTTGGGTCTGGAAGGGACGTCTTGGAAGAAAAAAACTTTTTTTTGTTGATTTATGTTTCTGCGGCTATCTTATAGTGAGTATTGCCTTTATGTGAGAATATAATTTGTTTTGAATATAGTTGTTTGCTTTGCAGGTTGTTACACTGGTATAGAGCCCCTGAAGTGCTTTTGGGAACAACCCACTACTCAACTGGAGTTGAACTGTGGTCTGTAGGTTGCATCTTTGGTATTTTTTATCATCTCCTGCTTAGGCCTACCAAAAATTCTCATGCTATTTACCTTGGCTTGCTTGCGCATTCATGCTTCTTGCCAAATGTGGAGGAAAGAACCTATCCCAACTGTTATGTTATTAATGGTTTACGATGATACCAATGCATTATCAATGTTTATATTCAAATTGAAAATTCTGGGACGAGTAGTCATGTTTGCGCTATGCACTTTACCTGCAATTATTTCCTTTCTTAGGAAGCTCAGCAAAGAAATTATTCATGTCCTGAACTTACTTATTTATACATTATTATCTATTTGGTAGGCAAAGGATATCATTTTCTTAATGGCTTAGCATTAGTTAATTAAACCAATATATAATCTGTTTATTTTCAGGTACATTGTTGGAGGTTTTGCTATAAAATTTTGTATTAGTTCATACATTGGGCATTGTTACCTACTTGATAGTAGTTTGCTTTATCTTTAGTAACACCTTATTTTTAGTTCATGTGGAACTTACTTGAATGATTTGTATTTGCAATTTCATACTCGTTCACCAGCCTTTAGTGAATCTTCACTTTTTTGAATTTAAATCTACACAAACAAAGGCATCATCCAGAGAAAAATGGAACAAAAGAATGTGTTATTGCCGGGGGACAATTTTTCGATGGAAAACACGGAATTCGTAACAATTGTAAAAACAATCGTTATTACGTAACACTTCACAGAAGGTACGTAACAGAAATTCCACTAATGCAACACTTCACAGAAGGTGCACAGATTTCTACTAACACAAACACTTCACCAAAGGTGCGCTAATAGAATTTTGATAATATCAACGCAAACACTTCACCGAAGGTGCGCTAATATAATTCTGATAATACCAACGCAAACACTTCACCGAAGGTGCGCTAATAGAATTCTGTTAAATGAAGAAGGTGACAAGCGAAAGATGGAAAAACTCCTGCTGGGGTGAATGATCACCGTTGCTCAAAGTTTTATTCGCTCCACACGAATAGCTTCCAGGAACCAGCAAGTTCGTCGGAGAACTTGGAACACTCTTGCTCTTCTGACTCCTCGGATGAACACGAACTTCCGTGCAAAACTCAACGCTGGTACAATACCTCTCTTCTCTCTCACAGCATCTAAACACTTGTAAACTTTTTGTCTACTACTTGTGTATTAGTTCCTTACTGTGAGAGAGAAGGAGGAGACCTTATATAGGCCCCTACAACAACTGTCCGGTTAGCACAATGTTAGGGACGTGATAATAATCACCCCGAACATGGAGCAACCGCTCAGAACATGCAAAGACACGTTCTGTCGCAAGTTGTGCCACTCGCATAACCAGCGTGATTTGCACTTTACGCACACAACCATTTTACGCAACCTGCGCACACTACGCACTCTACGCACACTGCGTACGTTGCGTACGCTGCGCACTCTACGCACGCTGCGCACACTGCGCGCACTGGGTTGCGTACTGGGCTGCGTAACTGGGCCAGCGTAACTGGGCTCGCGTAACGGGCCGCGTAACGTGGTCGCGCAAGTGGCTCGCGCAACGAGCGCAACTTAAGCGTACTATGCGCCTAGCGACGATGCTGACGTGCTAAGTGCAAAGTGCGCCAACAAAACGCCACATTACGTCTCATGAGCCCTTGAGCTCGAGCCCGAGCCCGAGCCCGAGCCCGAGCCCGAGTCCGAGTCGCTAAGCCCCTATGGGGCTTAGCTCCTATGGAAATAAATTTTCCAAGAGCAAAAAGCATGAATGCTTTCAATTGTTGATTTAGCCTTTTTTCCATTAGAAAAATAATCCCACATGGCACACCCATGTGCACCTCCACACCACATGTGCATCTCTAGAATAGGAAATCTAATATATAGAGATACATTTGTTTTGGCCTAGCCGATGTGGGACTAAAGTTCTAAACAAAAGAGGCCAAAACCCAACAATCCCCCACATATCTCTATATATATGGGTATAAGTGTTCCCCACAGTAACTGTCCATCATGCATTAGGAGAGATGTCGCTGACGACTTGAATCTTCCCGCATGGGTCAAACAACAGACTATAATACAAGAATGGACTAAGCCTTGAATTCTGCATCATAGCTGAAATTCTTCTCACTCACATAATGTAGTTACATGTGCTTATGGCTACACATTAAAGGTCCTGTGCCAGCCTGGTTTCAGTGTATAATTTCGGACGTCTACAAGTTTACCCTCAAGAGACGGCCTGATATCTCTTTGTCCATACACAATAGGTGAGTTCATTATAAAGAGACATGGCATGAAGCGCTTTGCGCTTTCCTTGCGGTGCTACGCCGCTATGACATGGCTTAAAGCCGAGGCCTTACCCCGTACCGGGAACCTCATCGTAGTGTCATACTACTGTAGCATGAGGCAACCGCCTATTGTAGTGCCAAACTACCCAGCATGAAGCCTTAGGCTCCGTTGCGGTGTTACGTCGCAATAACATGGCTTGCAAGGCCGAGGCTTTATCCCTAACCGGGTACCTTATTGTGGTGTCGTACCACTGTAACATGAGGAACTCCTCCTCTTTGTAGTGCTGACTACACCCCTCTTTATTTTTAACATACAGCATTAGGCTATCTGCTTATTTGCGGTGCTACGCCGCTGTGACTTGGCCTGCAAAGCCGAGGCTTTATCCTATTCCTGGGCAGCACCCCACATATAGGAACCTCATCGTGGAGTCACCCCACTGTAGCATGGAGTTTCACTCATTGTAGTGCTGCTCTACCGTGCTTCCTGTAAAGCACACCAGACATTCACTCTGCCTGAGAACTCATTAAGGCAATTAAGCCAACCTTCCCACAGGAACCGTTTTTTGCAGAAAAATAACAGTAGACAACAGTAGTTATAGGTCCGTAACCTCTCCATGCCCAATAGAACATGTACCCACCGTTCCTGATATTCTTCCAGTTAATGGTCCTTCCTTGAACCAAAAGCTAGATGCCTAGTAGATAAATCATTGAACTAATAGCATAAAACTTTATGGTAGGAATACAATAACTAATATCAAAATGCCTTCAAGCCCATTTTACATGCTGAGTCATCGACTAGCTGGCGCTTGAGGCCCTTGGTGAACGGATCCGCCATATTTTCTTGACTCCGAACATCAATCACTGCAATTACACCTCTTTTAATAAGATCGTGTACTGCCCTGTGCTTTAACCGCACAGTCCTCTTCTTTCCGTTGAAGAGGTCATTTGATGCCACCGCCGCAGTCGCCTGGTTGTCGCAGTATATCGGTATTGTCGGTATTTGCGTCCCAACTACTGGAAGATCATACATGAGCTCCCGAAGCCATTCTGCTTCCTCGGCTGCGGTGTCAAGTGCAAAGAACTCAGATTCCATGGATGACCGCGAGAGCATTGTCTGCTTCTTCGATTTCCACGATATAGCAGCTCCACCTATTGTGAAAATATATCCACCTGTGGACTTTTCGCTCTCCAAATCTGAGCACCAGCTGGCATCACTGAAGCCTTCCACTACCTGCGGATCTCCGCTGTAGTACAGTGCATATGTCTGAGTCTCCTTGAGATATCTCATAATCCGTTTCACAGCCTTCCAGTGTTCAACACCAGGGTTGCTCGTGAAACGACTCAGCATTCCCACGGCGAAAGCTATGTCAGGCTTTGTGGCAGTAGTAGCATACATCAAACTCCCGATTACGCTTGCATACTCCAGCTGCCTGACGCTTTTTCCTGAATTAGGCTTCAGTTTCAGATCACACCTGTACGGCGTATCGATCCCTGGAAGATCCCGATACCCATAACGAGTGATCATTTTCTCAATATAATGAGACTGTGACAGCGCTAGTCCAGTGTCTGTCCGGATGATCTTGATATCTAAGATCACATCAGCTTCCCCCAAGTCCTTCATACTGAACTTGCTCGAGATGAACCTCTTTGTCTCCGTGACACAGTTCATATCCGTACCTAGGATAAGCATGTCGTCCACATACAGACAAACGATCACACCTCTTCCATCAGCGAACTTCGTGTAAACACACTTGTCCGTCTCGCTGACCATATAGCCATTTGACCTTATAACCTTGTCAAATTTCTCATGTCACATCTTGGGAGCCTGTTTAAGACCGTACAAAGATTTCACCAACTTACATATTTTGTCTTCAAGACCCTTGACGACAAATTCCTCTGGTTGTTGCATGTATATCTCTTCGGTCAGCTCGCCATTTAGGAAAGCCGTTTTCACATCCATCTGATGTATCACCATCTTATGTATCGCTGCGAGAGCAATCAACATTCTGATGGTAGTCATCCGAGCTACTGGAGCATACGTGTCAAAGTAGTCGATTTTCTGCTTCTGAGAAAATCCCTTGGCTACTAGCCTAGCCTTGAACTTGTCAATAGTTCCGTCTGCTTTCATCTTCTTCTTGAAGATTCATTTGCATCCGATGGATTTCGCTCCTTCAGGAAGATCAACCAACACCCAAGTGTTATTTGAGGTGATAGAATCAATTTCATTGTCAATCGCCTCCTTCCAGAAAACTGCATCTCTGGTCTTCATCGCCTCATCATAGGTAAGCGGATCTGCTTCCACATGATAGGTGACAAAGTCACTTCCGAAGTCCTTCGGCCTCCTCACACGCTTAGCTGACGGCTCAGCTTGTTCTGGTTCAATTGTTGTTTCAACAACATCTTCTTGGACCACATCTTCATTGAAGACTTCAGTTTGCTGCTCACCCTCATTGTTCTCCGGTACATCCGCAAGTACAATATTCTTGTGCCTTGCAAATTTGTCTTCAAAATATTCTGCGTCGCGAGATTCAATGATATGATTTGACTCAATATCAAGAAATCTCCGAGCATCACTCTTCTCGGCATACCCCAAGAAGATCGTCTTAGTAGTCCTTGTCCTAAGCTTCTGAATATTCAGATCTGGAAGCTTGACATATGCTAGACACCCCCACACTCGAGTGACATTCAAGTTAGGTCTGACCTTGAACCAGAGTTCATGAGGAGTAACGTCTGAAGTTGCATGAGGCACTCTATTTAGAATAAAAGTGACCATCAATGCAGCTTCACCCCAGTAGCACTTAGGAAGGCCAGCAGTCAACAACATTGAGTTAATCATTTCTGTTAACGTTCTGTTCTTCCTTTCTGCTACTCCGTTTGATTGAGGAGAGTACGGAGCCGTAGTCTCATTGGCAATTCCATGTTCTTTGCAGAACGATGCGAATTCATGAGACCTGTACTCCCCACCTCGATCACTTCTTATTCTTTTGAGTTGTTGTCCAGTCTGCCGCTCAGCTTCGGCTCTGAACTCCTTGAACTTCTCGAATGCTTCGTCTTTAGCCTTCAGCAAATAGACGAACGCATACTTTGAGAAGTCATCGATGAAGGTTATGAAATACTTCATCCCGGCCTTTGTAGAGAACAGTTTGAAGTCACAGATATCTGAGTGTACTAACTCCAGAAGATCTGTACTTCGATTAACCAGAGGAAAGGGTTTCCTTGTGATCTTAGTTTGAGCACAAACTTCACATTTCTCTACCTTACCTCCACATTTGGAGATAAGTCCTAGACTAGACATTCTGTTAATTCGTTTAGAATGAACATGTCCTAGCCTATTATACCACAACTCATAAGTATAAGCAGAATGAGTGATTGTATTAACAACATTGAACTGATTTACAAGCTGAATTTTGAACATTCCTTCGGTATAAAAAGTTTTTCCGAAATATGTTCCCCTGATAGACATCACCATCTGGCCAGCATTGATGTCCATCCTGAGGCCTGCTTTGCAGAGTAGGCCTCCTGAGATCAGGTTCTTGGCGATAGCAGGTACATGCTTCACGCCTTGAAGCGTCAGAGACTTGTCAGAAGTCGGCTTCAATACCACTGTCCCGATCCCAAGCACTTCAGCTTGTGCCTGGTTTGCCACCATAACCACATCAAAAGTAGGGGTGTAGGTGGTGAACCACTCCTTGCTGGAGCAAACATGGCAGGTGGCTCCAGTGTCTACCTACCAGTCAGCATCAGTTCCTACCGCATCAACCTGCGCAATCATAGCAACAACATCAGTGATCATAGTTACCTTACTAGGTTCTCCTTGTTCCGATTGCTTGGCTTTTGCTTTGCACTCATTCTTAAAGTGGCCCTTCTTGCCACACTTGAAGCAAGGCATTTGAGACTTTGGCTTCTTTTTCTTGAAAGAAGTTCCCTTGACTTTTAGATTGTTAGGGTCCTTCTTGTTGTTGTGGGAAGCCGCCTGCTTTCTCCTTGGTTCCTTGGTATGAACCATATTGGCGTTAGCCAATTGCTTGGACAGTGCGTCCACCTTCAGTTGAGGCCGCATCTGGTCCTCAACATAGATTTCCTGCAGGAGATCTTCAAGGGTGATCTCCAGCTTCTTCCTATGCATGTTTGCATAGAACTTGCTCCACCCAGCGGGGAGCTTTGAGACAATCCCTCCAACAACAAACTTGTCGGGGAGGGGCAATTGCCTCGTCTCCCAACTTCTGTCGCAGTTTCAGGAACTCCTTCACCTGCGGCAGCATAGACTTTTCGTCCTCAAAGAACCACTTGTGATATTTTTCAACCACAAAGATTTTACTGCGGTTCTTTTCTTCTTCGTAGAGTTTTTCTAGAGACTCCCATATGTCTCTAGCGATAGTCTTCTTAGAATAGGATTCTGCAAGGGAATCTTTATAGCATTCAGGATAAGAAGTCTGCAAATACTATTTTTCCTCCTCCATTTTGCTTGAAGTTTTGTAGGCCGCGGTGATTGCGGCAGCAGATCCAACATCTGGAACAGTAGGTTCTTCCTCCAGAAGCACGTGATCTACGTCTTTGAGTTGAAGGGTGAGATAAACCTTCATCTTCCAGACTTGGTAATGTTCTCCATCAAACTTTTCTAACTTACAAAAGTCAGAATTGAAGAGTGAATCATTAACGTTTTCCATCGTAGCGATAAAGCTTTGAGATTGTTATTGCCGGGGGACAATTTTTCGATGGAAAACAAGGAATTCGTAACAATTGTAAAAACAATCGTTATTACGTAACACTTCACATAAGGTATATAACAGAAATTCCACTAATGCAACACTTCACAGAAGGTGCACAGATTTCTACTAACGCAAACGCTTCACCGAAGGTGCGCTAATAGAATTCTGATAATACCAACGCAAACACTTCACCGAAGGTGCGCTAATAGAATTATGTTAAATGAAGAAGGTGACAGACGAAAGATGGAAAAACTCCTGCTGGGGTGAATGATCACCGTTGCTCAAAGCTTTATTCACCCCACACGAATAGCTTCCAGGAACCAGCAAGTTCGTCGGAGAAATTGGAACACTCTTGCTCTTCTGACTCCTCGGATGAACACGAACTCCAGTGCAAAACTCAACGCTGGTACAATACCTCTCTTCTCTCTCACAGCATCTAAACACTTGTAAACTTTTTGTCTACTACTTATGTATTAGTTCCTTACTGTGAGAGAGGAGGAGACCTTATATAGGCCCCTGCAACAACTGCCCGGTTAGCACAATGTTAGGGACGTGGTAATAACCACCCCGAACATGGAGCAACCGCTCAGAACATGCAAAGACACGTTCTGCCGCAAGTTGTGCCACTCGCGTAACCAGCGTGATTTGCACTTTACGCAAACAACCATTTTACGCAACCTACGCACTCTACGCACACTGCGTACGTTGCGTACGCTGCGTACACTGCGCCAACAAAACGCCACATTACGTCTCATGAGTCCGAGCCCGAGCCCGAGTCCGAGCCCGAGCTCGAGTCCGAGTCCGAGTCGCTAAGTCCCTACTTAGCTCCTATGGAAATAAATTTTCCAAGAGCAAAAAGCATGAATGCTTTCAATTGTTGATTTAGCCTTTTTTTCATTAGAAAAATAACTCCATATGGCACACCCATGTGCACCTCCACACCACATGTGCATCTCTAGAATAGAAAAGCTAATATATAGAGATACATTTGTTTTGGCCTAGCCGATGTGGGACAAAAGTTCTAAACAAAAGAGGCCAAAACCCAACAGAATGTTCACTGATTACCAAAAAAATACTTGAGCATGCGCACCGTGACACGGGTTTTCAATTTATTCCGTTGTTCATTTATCCTTTGCAGGCATTTGATGGGCATGATGGAAAGCATGTTGCTGAATTTGATTGCTGCTGAATT
>JANAVB010028824.1:0-37287 GCA_029216955.1 Iris pallida | reverse complement strand
AATTTATTATAATCGATTAACTATTATATAAATTTTTATAAAAATAATAACTAACTTTAGTTATAAAAAAATTTAATTTTTAAAATAATAATAATGACTAATTTTTATCTAACTAATAGTTAATTCTTAATTAACTATAAATTAAATATTTTAAAGATAAAAATTATAAAAATAATATAAGAAATAACTAATTAATTAACTAATTAATTATTAATAGTATTAACAAAATATTTAATAGAAAAATGAAATTATTAAAAACAAAACTAACTTTTTACTTCCAAATCCAACTTTCTCTTTCTTCCAAATCCAAAATTTGGATTTGGTCATGCTTTCCATATCCAAATCCATCTCCAACCAAACATAGGATTACATGAATTTGACTCCAAATCCATAAAATTCTAAAATCTACCTCCAAATACTGTTTACCAAACGGGCCCTAAGGGAAAGAAAGTTAGAAACCGAACTTATGAATACAAATAGTCAACTACCCAAGCATGAAACTCTACCAAAATGAAATAAAAATACAATCTAAAAAACCTAAAGGGGACCAGCAAGAGAAAAAGAGGAACCACCTGAACAGGCAAGTATGGAAGCTCGAGATTAATATAAGATATAAGTGTATACTTTCACCGTTTAGGCAATCTGAAGGCGGTGAACAATTTAATATCCTATGCTTAAATTAAGTTTTCATGATAATATAACAAGCATCATAAAACGCAGCAGGCCAAAATTAATGTAACTTCAACCAAAAGGCAAAGGAAAATGGGGTGGGGGGGAGCACATATAGATGCACAAGAGATACATATGAGTGATAGTTTTGTATTTAGAATCAATCACTCATCATTATAGAGAGATTGAGAATGAAGCTGCACAAAATTTGAACATTATCGTTGAAATGGATGAGTGCTTCTTGAGTACTTTGTGATTGGAAGATACCTTTGGAGTTGATAAGAAATTCTATGGCTATAAGAGCTATCGTGCTTTATTGATCGGAATATAGTGCTGCTTGCCGAACAAGGGGAGGACCGCACGCGTCAGACCGCACTGACGTGACGGTCCCTCATTGGCTCCAGTGGGGCCCGATGCTAGCAAGAGGTGCTGGAGCCAATGGAGAACCGCCACGTCAGTGCGGTCCGAAACGCACGGTCCCCCCCCCCCCTCGTGCGGCATGCTTTTTCCATCGGAATATTGAGCAATTAAGAAACATATCAAACAAATTAGTGTAGCTGAAATGAGAAAGCCAAGATGAATGAGTGAAAATACATTAAAAGATAAGATAATAAATGAGTATATTTGTGGAAACTTAGAGATGGCGCTAATTTAGGTCAATATGAGATAAAATCATCTTAAGTGGTTTGAACTTTGGATATGCAACATAGACAAACAGATGCTTGGTAAGGAGAAGCGATAAAATAATAGTTTGAAAGGAGCTTCTAGGACTGTAGGTAGGCCTCAAAAAACATGGATTGAAGTTTTAGAGAAAGATATAATTTTTGTTAGTATTAGAGAGGACATGGCCCTTAACAGAGCTGAATTGGAGGAAAGGATTCAAGCAGACAACCCAAAAAGTTTGTGATATAGGCTTTGTTGTTCTTGTTGTAGCCATAAGCACAAGAATAACAACTAAGCAAGAACAGATTAGTAGGTTAGGTAAGCTAAGCAAATACACAAAGTCAGCAGTTCATCTTGTTATAGATGCACAAGAGAGGCATATGAGTGATAGTTTTTAGTATTTAGAATCAATCACTCATCATTATAAAGAGATTGAGAATGAAGCTGCACAAAATTTGAACATGATCGTTGAAATGGATGAGTGCTTCTTGAGTACTTTGTGATTGGAAGATACCTTTGGAGTTGATAAAAAATTCTATGGCTATAAGAGCTATCGTGCTTTATTGATCGGAATATAGTGCTGCTTGCCGAACAAGGGGAGGACCGCACGCGTCAGACCGCACTGACGTGACGGTCCCTCATTGGCTCCAGTGGAGCCCGATGCTAGCGGGAGGTGCTGGAGACAATGGAGAACCGCCACGTCAGTGCGGTCCGAAACGCACGGTCCCCCCCTCGTGCGGCATGCTTTTTCCATCGGAATATTGAGCAATTAAGAAACATATCAAACAAATTAGTGTAGCTGAAATGAGAAAGCCAAGATGAATGAGTGAAAATACATTAAAAGATAGGATAATAAATGAGTGTATTTGTGGAAACTTAGAGATGGCGCTAATTTAGGTCAATATGAGATAAAATCATCTTAAGTGGTTTGAACTTTGGATATATGCAACATAGACAAACAGATGCTTGGTAAGGAGAAGCGATAAAATAATAGTTTGAAAGGAGCTTCTAGGACTGTAGGTAGGCCTCAAAAAACATGGATTGAAGTTTTAGAGAAAGATATAATTTTTGTTAGTATTAGAGAGGACATGGCCCTTAACAGAGCTGAATTGGAGAAAAGGATTCAAGCAGACAACCCAAAAAGTTTGTGATATAGGCTTTGTTGTTCTTGTTGTAGCCATAAGCACAAGAATAACAACTAAGCAAGAACAGATTAGTAGGTTAGGTAAGCTAAGCAAATACACAAAGTCAGCAGTTCATCTTGTTTGACTAAGTGGCCTAGTCATCTTCTACACCCGAATCCCTTTTTTCACGAGGGCGACTCCACGACTTTTCAAGGCTCAATGACTGCAACACCTCAACTAGGAGAAACTCTCACACCAGGAGAACCTCTTTTCAAGAGAGAGGTTTGATTTTCATCAGTTCATCTACACATAAATATAGAATTGAAGCATTTTTCACTTACCTCTTCCTAACAAAGACTTGCAAGTCGAAGGTTTATGTACATCTGTGTTTCTTATTTTAGACAGAATATGCAACTGGCAGTTCAAGAGTCCTTGTTAATGAGTCTAAAGTACAAAAGACCTTGTTAATGATTCTATAACACGTTCAGATAAGACGATTGATTAAACCTGTTGTTATAGTGCTATTATATTTTTATATATACTAACCAACAAAGAATCAAAATCACTGCACCTGCCCCCTAGGGAAAATAATCAAAAGAAAGCAACAGCCAACATAAGCATGAACCATCAAACATATATATATATATATATATATATATATATATATATATATATATATATACCCACTTTGATTGTATGTTGTACGATTACTGCATTGCTTTGGAATAAAATTTACCCTTTTTCCACACAAAAAAAACAAAAACATATATATATATATATATATATATATATATATATATATATATATATATATAAAATTAAAAAATATATATATATATATAATTAAAAAGGACAAAATACCAAATGAAGCACAAAAACTACGGAAACCCTAAACAACACTAGGTTTAAGGGTTTCATAAATGCACTAACTAATGAAAATAGCTACAAATAGGAGAACACATTTTTTTAATTTGATTTAACCACTTACTCAGCATGAAGACAGCAAATTAGAGGGCTATTTTAGGGCAGAAAAGGGAACAACACAAAAGGACTCAAAAGTATCTTACTAATGATGAAATCCTGATAATCAATCATGAGGAAGGATTTACATAGCAAACAAGACATCTCAGAAAAGAAACGATTTCGACGAACTTAAGGGTGGCCAAGGTGTGACGCACGCAGTGTAGTCAAAGGCGAAAGGCACTATAACCGCTGCATTGCACGAGGCGCAAGAAAACAGTTGCTCGATGAACTGATGAAAATCAAACCACTCCCTTGAAAACAGTCGCACGAGGAAGAGGTAAGTGAAAACAGTCGCATGTAGTCACTATAACCCCTTGCTCCTAGACACACACACACACACACATGTTTTAATATATAATGAAACATAATGATATGATATAATAATTTTTCATCAAAATGGAATTCAAAGATTGACTACATATCCTACTGAATTACAGGGATCAAGCATTTTCCTGTGCTAAACCTAGTTTATCATCAAACTTTACCTCTAAGACGTGTTCTTTCTTTCACAAGATTGATCATTGTGCAGTTCTCTTTTTCTGTATCTTCTGAATTAGCATCCTCTTCTACCAAGCATGGCTGTGAATTTGAAGCTGCTGGTTTATCACTATTTTACCTTAGTATTTTTCCTTCTCCAAATCAGTGTTCTAAATGGCGGTTGAGGCGGCCGCCTAGGCGGTAGGCGGTCACTCTCCGCACCGCCTTTGCGGTAGGCAGTGGAGTAGGCGGCTAACAGAACATTGGCGGTGTAGGCGGGCGTCTAGGCGGAGCAATACCTAACAAGACGTTTTGGCCAAAAGGTTTTGCAAGCATTATGGGTCTATGGTTCACTTTTACAAAACTAAAACTTCATAAATCTTCGTTCTACAACTTAGTTATGCATGAAACATCCTTAAACTATACATATTATGCAAACAACAGTGGTAAAATAGTAAAAAATATCCGAAATGTATCAACCGCAGAGGCGGTAGGCGAACTCTCTCCGCTACGCACCCGCCTACCGCTATTTAGAACCTTGCTCCAAAATACTATTGCACATGCATCCTAGTTATTTAACTCAGGCACACTATACCTTAATAACCTAAAAGGTGGGAGCCTAATCCTAAGTTCTGCTACTAATTAAAGGCACCTTGCCTGAAGGGATATGAGTGGTATAATGGTATGTGTTGTTTGCACGTTGCTTTTGCACATAGACACCTTGATAACAATGCACATAGCCCACCTGAAATTTAAGAAAATCTATTAAAGATTATTGTATTTCACAAAAATACCACCACCTAAAGTATTGTTCGTGCTTACTACCTCACCTTCACATAATTTTTTAAACCATATGGGTGGCCCACACACTCCTAATATCAAAACCAATTAAAAATCTTATTCCAATGCAGCAAGGGTTTTTCCTGATATCTTCATATTTTGTTTTCAAAATATAATCACCAAGGAAGGTAGTTTTCAAAACTTTCTAATGATATAGACGTTTCGAAAACAAACTTGTTTTTTGAAAAAAAAATATATAAAAAGAGATGGTGGAAACCCATTATTGTGGTTGGAATAAGTTTATTCAATCGATTTGATTAATTAGAACACCCAGTGATATGTTTTAAAGATTTGTGTGAGGGTGACATGGAGACATGAAGCATGGGAATAGTTATGTGGGACATTTGTATGAATGCAGTAAACGTTAAGATATTATCTTAAATTTCATGTGGGGTATGTGTCCCACCTAGCCCTCTTGCCTCAACTCAAACCTTGCCTAACACATTATTCACAAAATTCCCTTCAAAGACGTAACAATCCTAAAAGCCCACAACAAACGTCCACCCAAAACAAAAACTGGGTAAGCCAACTATTTCTTTGACTATGTCCAAGTCAGTCACATGAAAAATGGGAAGCAAATATGATAGCAGCCCTGTTAGGTGGTCTAAACTATGGTTTTGCCAAAGAAAAAACCGAGGTTTGGTAGGATCGACACTAGATTATGACGGAAAACTGGTGAGATTTTCTAGGCACAATGCTCCACTCTCTCTGCTCACACCATTGTTTGATGTCCGTTTTGTCAGATTTGGACACCTCATGGAAGCATAAGCTTCACCAGCATCTCTGCTTGTGAGGAGGCACATAAACAACCTGCTTTGCGTCAAACTTGGTTTTAAACATTCAAATGTAACAATATTTTTCTTGGTGCAGGTGATGTTCCACTGCACACTGCAGCTATTTGATAGCTGCATCAACCAAACCAAAAACAACTTTAGGTAGTCCAGGTGACAACCGAAGATGGAAGAGTGATGGATTAATAATACACTTAACAAGGTTGTAGGTTGTCGATAGTTTGCAAGTAAAGTTAAGTTGTGATCGATTCTACCGCAGCTTCATTTGCAAGGTATCCTGCAATAAAATGCAAGTAAAATACATAAAATGGTCTTTCTCGCTTGCTTGCTAATAAAACAATCTACATCCAACCAAACAATTGAAAGATGGATTAATGCAGTTTTTCCTGTAGCCAACCATACAGGCACCTAAAGAAACTAAAATGCAATCAATATTAATCTCATTTCCCATAACCAGAGTTGAAAGCAATAATTTGGACCGACTCCTCACCTTGATTGCAATAAGTCATAAGATATGCATTCTATGTTTTGGAAACAATAGCTTATATCTATTCAATAGTGCAGTTGCTCAATTGCATTTTCATCTAAATCATATTTAGTTGGCTTCCAGAAAAGTGTCTTGCCTAGCCAAAAGCTACAGTTTTACATTTACTTGCAAACAGGTAGCTTTATTGTAAGCTAGCGTACAAGTAAAACTACATTTATTTGCAAGTGAATAGTAGCCTAAAACACGGCTAGGCGCATCATTAACCCATTATTCCTCTTTGATTCTCCCACATGAACTAATCAACCAATTCATTTTTGATTTTTTTTTTCCCCACTCTTAATTAACTCTCCATAGTGCCAACACCTAAGTTGCTTGGTTGCTGGAACAGCTAATGCAGTCAGCTAAACGACTGCAGTACAACATACTTGCCGCAATAGTTCTTATTTGCAACCATGATTGTCTTGTTGGGAATATCGGCCACTATTCTAAACAACAAAAGAAACCACAAGACACCCTTGGCATATAATTTTTTTGGTGAATAAGTGAGAATATATTTTGCAACAACAATAGTTGATTTACATATTGTTTGGGAAGGGAGGAAAATGGGGGAAGGTAAAAGTTGAGGGGAAAATGGAAGAAAAATGAAAAGTCATGGTGTTTGGGAAGGGGGGAGGGAAATAGAGAAGAGGAATATGAGGGAAAAATTACGGAAAATTTTCCATAGAGGGATGAACTTTGTCGTATTTATGCAAAAAGGGATAAGTTTGAAAAAATTACGAAGGAGAGGAAGGGATAACATCAGTAATGGTGTCCAAAAAAATTAAATCAAAAGACCCACCCGGCGACATTAGTGATGGCGCCAAACTGGAGGGGGCGCCATCACTGATGTCGTCCCACTTTATCCCCCCTCCCTCCCCCACCGGACGCCATTCCGAATGTCGCCAACCCCAGGCGATATTAATGATAGATTTGATGCAGAGAAGATGAGGACAACAGCTAACTATCACTCTTTTGGAAGTGTACGTAATCTATGAATGGTCACTTTATCATTCCTCCTATTGTTCACCCTCAATAAATCATCGGCACTGTTGCTTGTCCTCTTCTCGCCTCCACCTACCAAGCATAAGAAATATGCTCTTTAAAAGAGCTAACTCGGATATCATAACCAAACATTTGGAATATATGCTCTTTGGGATTGGCAACATTTGAAATGGCGCCCGGGTGCTCTTTGGGGTTGGCGACATTTGGAATGGCGCCAGGGGGATGGGGGATGAAGTAGGACGACATCAATGATAACGTCTGGAGGGGAAGCCATCACTAATGTCGTCGAGTGGGGGGCCACTAGCTTGGCGCCATCACTAATGTCGCCGGTTGGATCATTTGATTTTATTTTTTTGGGCGCCATTACTGATGTCGCTCATTCCTCTCCTTCGTAATTTTTTCAAACTTATCCTTTTTTTTGCATAAATACGACAAAGTTCATCCCTCTATGTAAAATTTTCTGAAAAAAATTATGTGGGTCCCGCTAAAAAAATTTCTTCCAAAAAGTGGGAGGAAGTTGAGAGGACTTTTGAAAATTTACCCAACTACCCCTCAAAAAGTTAAAAACATAAATTATGATTTGAAAAAACAAAGGACTAAATAGTAATTATATCTTTATCTCACAAACAAACAAAATTTTATTAATCACTTTCCTCCCTCTACTTTTTTGTCATCCAAACAAGAGAAGAAAAAATTAACTTTACCTTCATTTTACTCTTCTACAGCCATCCAAGAATTCGAACTCCAACTGTCATTTTTGATAATTCCCAAATTTGCAAGGCACCCTCTACCAACTCCATTCAAATAAGGGAGAAAGTACATAAAATGGAGAGAGAGAGAAACACCTACAGCCATCCAAGAATTCGAACTCCAACTGTCATTTTTGATAATTCCCAAAATTTGCAAGGCACCCTCTACCAACACCATTCAAATAAGGGAGAAAGTACATAAAATGGAGAGAAAGAAACATTTTGCAACAACAAAAGTAGATTTAGAAGTAGGAGGCAACCAGCGAGGCTCCGACAGCCGCCCAAGAATTCGAACACCAAATGTATTGTGAATTCGGCAAACCTAACACCCCCTAAGAGCCAAGAAATTGCAGAAGCAAGTGAAGGTAGGAACAACCAAAAACCTACGGTGTGCTACCCCGAGGAACTTTAAACATATTCATCAAACTTGTTATTCCCGAAACACTCAGTCTTTTGAAAGAAAGACTATACTATACTTCGGCATAAAGTGAAAATTGCGACAAAGAAACATAATAAAGTTGAGGCTTTCACATAGAAAAACACAACGTCCTCTTCATCTGAGAAAATCTAAGTTGCAAGGACACGAATGTGACACAATTCGAACGCAGCGCCTACTCTGGCGCGTCCTACTGCATTTTGGAGTGCGCGTCCATTTCCGATGCGTGTCCCGAATGATGCGACACGGAGACGGCAACGATATTTTGAGTGCCCATGTCCTAGAGGAAAATCCAAAGACCGGAAAGGAAAAAAAAAAGGAAAAAAAAAAAGCACTTTTAAGGATTACCATCATCGCAACTAAAACATCAGTTTTCCCCTAATTCCGAGACCACTCGGTCCCGTCACCCCCAATTTCGATACCAAACGATCCCGTCGGTCCCGTAACCCCAATTCTAAGCTAATAGTACGGTGAACTTGGCAAAATTAAGGGGAAAGGAGGGAGCTTTTTCGAGAGGGAGAGGGAACCTGAGGAGCAGCGACAAGTCCTGGGTGTGGATATAAAGATAGCTGCTGCTGCTGCTGCTGCTGCTGCTGGAGAAGCACTTGTTGCATCATAGCTTGCTGCTGCTTCAGTCTCTGCTGCTGCTCCATTCTGAGCAGAAAAAAAAAAAACCCTAGATAGGGTTGGGGTTTCAGTTCGATCAGATTAGAGTTGGGTTTATGGAGGGAAGAGAAAATGGGGAAAGAGGAAAGTGAGACTTATGCCTCGTTTGGTTCACGGAAAGAAAATACATTCCCTTCTATTTTCCATAAAAATGGGAAAGAAAAATTTCTGTCACATTTTCTTTTCGGTTGTTGGATAAAACAAAAAATCTATT
The DNA here is from genome assembly GCA_029216955.1 of Iris pallida. Classification (NCBI taxonomy): domain Eukaryota; kingdom Viridiplantae; phylum Streptophyta; class Magnoliopsida; order Asparagales; family Iridaceae; genus Iris; species Iris pallida. The sequence continues at coordinate 28,107 of JANAVB010028824.1, read as the reverse complement.
TAGAAAAGAAAAACAAAATATAACAATGTTCCAATAATATTCTTACCTTTTAAAATAAAATAATATTATAAAAAATAGCATTAATGATAAAATAAGCAATGACACATGGTTACTTTTGTCATAACTTTTGTAATAAATGTTGGAAAAGGAGGAGGAAAAATCAATCTCATGGGTCTTGGGTGGAACCATATTCCCACCAATTTTTTTCTTCTCAGGAAATTGATTCCCAAGTTTGTGGCTACCAAACAAAGGAAAGGAACAATTTTTCTTTCATGGTTCCCTATGTCTACAATCAAATACTTACAATTCTCTCACAACCGCCACGTGTATTGAAAGAGGGAGAAAAGTGATGGGGTCGGATGGAGCCCATATAGCAGGAGAGGTATTAGAGAAGATGGGACCCGGTAGGACCCATGTGTAAGAGGTGGCACAGAAAAGTTATAAGAAGGTTGTAAGTATTCGATTGTAGACTTAGCAAAAAAAAAATCTATATATTTATATATAAATAAAAGTCCTTGAAAACAAGATTATATAATTATATATCGACAATAATATATTATTAATTTCAATTTCAACTTAATGTTATGTTATTAGAAATTCACTACCAACCTAAATTACTTTTATCTTGTAAGGTCACAAGAAAAACAAAACGATAAAGAAAAAAAAATTATTTGACTATTTTATGTAGTAGTTGTAATTATATATATTTTGATGAGTGTGTAAATGAAAGAAAATAACAAAATTCTTCAAAATCTATCATTTGAGGGTGTTTATAAAGAAAGGCACAAAAAATTACATTAAGTTGGTATTCAAGTATTTTTGAGCCGACTAAAATCAGAATCTCAAAAAATTACCAAACATTAGTTTCTTGAATACTTCATCAATGAGGGCCTCAAAAATCCTCCCAAAACATATGCAAAGATCATTGGCAAGCAGTTCCTAAAAGAAAATTGTTGCTTTTATTGGCACCGTACAATTTGCTCAAGACGATGCTGGTTAGGAGGCAACACATTTAAGTTTATTTTGCTTCCGAGAGCAACAAAAAAATAATCCTCAAGACAACGCATTTTAAAACTCAAACATTCTTACTACTTCTTCCTCTTCATGCTCTCTTCATCTTCCAACCCTAAACATGTTGAAGGCAACAATTGGTGGACGAAGATGACGAGAATCAAAAATCCTACACAACTAAAATAAAACTTCATGAATTGAAACTAGTTTTTTTTTAAGATCCTAGGATTTTTAAATATTTTTTATTTTTTGTGGTTGATTATGATGTATATGTTCTATGATTTTTCTAAAAGACAAGAAACTATGGTCATTGTCACTTGATACTTTGAAACAAGATATTTAGGACACCAACCAATCCCACAATATGGATGTGAATGTGTCAACACTGAAACTTGTTGAATGTGCTGAACTCGACTTCAATCGGACCGTGAAAAAAATGGCCGAGGATCTTATAGATCAAACCAGTGAGTTTTCAAAAAAAAATTTAGTTGAACTATTTTGTTGCCTAACAAAATATTCAAACCATTGTCTTTTTACATTCAAACCATTGTCATTTTACATTTTACCCTTATTATGCATTTTTCAAAAGATAGTTGCATGCCTCAATGTGTTGAGTGGGCCGGCCCAATACTAGCCCGAGCCCAGTGTTGATCGGGTTTGTCCTGGTCTAGGCATAGACTGGGTCGGGTCAACTCGGTTAAGAGATATATTCGGTCGAACCGACATGACCTGACCGGACCAGTCCGCGTCGACACATTGACCTAGCCTGGACCCGGGCTGACCCAGCCAGGATTTGATCGAGCTGGATCCATTGTTTTGGCCGATTAACATCTCTATAAATGCAGTTCTAAAACGCCAGAAATTATTGTGTTCAGCAACAAAGAGCCACTTAGGCCTTGTTTGGTACAATGTAGTTAGGGGCAGCCCTGGTCCAGGGCAGGCCGGACGACGGCTCAGGGCCCCTGACGGAAGAGGACACCAACATGGAACTATCTATAACAAAACTAGTATATATCATGTGCTTTTTTTTAACAATAGATATTGTGGTGTAGTGATTGTAATGATAGATTTATATTTAGGAGGTCCTTGATTCAAATATTGACTACAACAATTTTTTGTTTTATTTATACTTTTTTTTTTTACATTATGTATGAGAGTTTGTTTTGGAATTTTTGTCTCGGGCTTCCAACAGCTCAGGCCGACTCTGACTGTAAAATAATCATAATCGTAATATATGAAAAAAAAAATTATTTAATTATATTACGGCTACGATTACATTATAGTAAACCAAATGGGGTCTTAGTGTACTAAACTATTAAAACTAGCTTGCTTGTGGTGTCAACTAATGTTTGTGGGTCCTCGACAACATCTTAACAAAACAAAAAATTGAAATATGTTTAATTTTTAATGTTTGTCATTTTTATTGTGCAAAAATGACTGACACAAACACGGAAGCCCAGCATTTGAGACGTTTGCCTCAGTCATTTCGGTGTTATACTTTAATTTAATGCACAATTGTATAATTACTAACAACTTAGTGCATCTCCAACCCTATTGTCTTGTTAAGTGTTGTGAGTCTTATGTGGCTGCTATGTGGCATGAGCCACAAGACAATGTCTTGTTTATGTGGCAAAATTATATCTCAAAAGACAATAAGATAGAAAAACTCTCTCCAATGCAAAAGTATTGAGAAAACAATAAAAAGTATTTTTCCAACTTCCAAGGCAACTTTTAAGACTACTACTCATCTTCTTTCTTTTTTCTAATATTTTTTATTCATAATTGATGACATGGAAGAGAAGACGTTGTCAAGTGCATTGTCTAGAACAAGACAATCAACTTCACAATGTCTTCTTTAATTTTTGCCACATAAGCTTCACAATTGACTTGACAATTGCATTGGAGAAGAACTTTTGAATAAAATTTTGTCATTCCTGTGTGGCATTAACTTTTTTCCAAAGTCACAATAGGGTTGGAGATGCTCTTAGTGATGATTCAATTTCAAACGGGTTCCTTTTTTCTTTCTGATAAATCTTAAGGGATGTTTTAGCAAATGTTATTATTCAAAATACAAAAACTGATATATATTTCTACTATTTTTAAAAAACTAAAAAAAAAATTATTCATTTAAAAGACTAAGATATATTTTACTATTCTCACCAAAAATTTGACTCATATTTTAAATGGAACTATTCATTAAAATATATTTCAGGTTTAATTGTAACTTAATTCTCTCAACTATTTTAGTTTTTCAATTTGATACCCTAAACTTTTTTACTCGACAACTTGATACCATCAACTATTTAATCTTCTTAATTTGATACCTAAAATTTTAAAAATATATAACTACATGTCCCTTCTCATCCCAGCTCCCTTCCTCCCCCGTGCCGCTGCCCCCGTCCCCTCCACACCCCCGCCTCTCTCCGCCCACCCCCACCATCCCGCTATCCCGCCCCAGCTCCCCCCATGCCGACCACCCCCCCCCCCCTCTCTCTCGGGCACGCTTGTAGTCGACTAAGGCAACACCACGGAGAGAGAGAGAGGGGGTGCAACCGACGGTTGGGGGAGCGGGGGCGAGCCTGGGCACCATGGTTGGGGGTTGCCGGAGGGGCGCGCGGGAGAGGAGGAGGGACTGTGGTGGAGAAAAGGGTATTTTTGTTCAAAAATTTTTAGGGTATCAAATTGTTACGAAAAAAAATTTAGGGTATCAAGTTAAAAAAAATAGAAATAGTTGAAGGTATCAAGTTGCAATAAAGCCTATATTTAATAACAATTATGTTATTTGGCTCCCAAAAAAATTGGGTGATAACATCTTCCATTATGTGGCATCTGACATGGCAACCGACATTTCATGTTTCAACAAAAAAAAAAAATTAATTACCCAATTTTTTTTATTGTTATTGTTAATGCTAATACTAATTTAAATTTAATATTAATATTAATTTTAATGTTAAAGTTAATATTAATGTTAATATTAATTTTAATATTAATGCTCATGTTAATTTGATATTAATATTAATATTATTATTAATATTAATTTTAATATTTAATTTGGTCATATCAAGTATTATATCATCAGTCATGTTATATGTTACATAATGGAAGATGGAATCACCTAAATTTTGTGGGAGCCAAATAGTATTTTTGAGTTAATAAACATAATTGGTGGGGGTGCATGAACATTTTGCCATCAAGTACGAACCAGCCAACCAACCACCCACATGCATGCTATATCCATACTAAAAAAAAAAAAACTCATCTAAAGGGCACTCTCTTGCAAATAAAAAAGGAAAAGAAAGAACACATTTTTTTTTTTTTTTACAATTAGAAAAGCAACAGTAGATAGCTACATCCCCACCAACCATGTCCATATTAGTAGCTAGCCATATGGATGCACGTCCACATCTCCCCCCAATGCACATGCACCTTCCTCCTACCCATGCATGCTTCTTGTGACTTTCTTCCCAACCACCAGTGGTCTCCTACTTCCTTCTTCTCCTTGCCATATATAAATAATAATGATGATTCCTATTGAATCACGCCACTAATTGAGTTATACTAATAGTTGTTAGTGCGTGTTTAGTCTACCATGACTTCGTCAAATGAGTAGGAAACAAGCTTTGCTCCCTTCTTTTTTTTTTTTGTATGATGTGTGCGTGTGTGACAGGAATTCTTCTTTAGTAACCACAACATAACATATTCACTATATATGCATGTGTGCATTCTTAGTTTCAAAGTTGATAATCAAGGTCTTTATTTTTATTTTTTTGAGATGCTCGACGATCACGGGACTTCGTGCACGCTGTACTGCATGTCTGTTGGGCTCGCTGTGCCCAACTTTTACCAAATAAATAGAAGGAATAAAAGTCCCCTGTGGCTCGATCCGCTGATCTTCCGCCACCCAGCCAGAATCTTATACCTCTTCTCGGTAACCACAAGAGTCACTCAAGTTCGGTATAATCAAGGTCTTCATCTAAGCCATTTGGGACGGTATGATATTGTTGACATGTACGTAGACCTATCTTTTTAGTAACATATTTCTCGGCTCACTAGCATGTGCAATCGCTGCTAGGTACGTGTCGTAGAGCAGACTTTTTCTTAGTTGGTAAGCATCCTAACATCCATCTTATAGGCAATGACAATTCAAAATCCTCGAGGTTATTTACTGATACTGATAACTTCCAACAGCATGTTTGCTTGACATAAATCAAGTGACATAACCATTCACCTAAATGAATCAAGCTTTTTGAAATTAAAACTGTACTACTTCAAGTTCAGTATGGACAGTAGATTTGTTAGCGCAGAGAGAGAGATATGAACATAGATATGATAAATCCAAGGCCGCCCGGAGGATTGAGTTGTCCTATCTTTGAGCTAATTTTGGTTGCCCCTTGATCTTTATTGTCAGCTGGTCTTGGTGGTCATCCGTGATCCTGACTATTGGTGGGATCATGTTGAGCCTACGGAGTTGCCCTAGCAGAGGAGGTTGCTCAAGTTCCAAGGCTTGTCCGGCTTACCCCAGGGCCGGCCCTGGATAAATCCCATAAGCTCATTACACAATGACTGGAATACAACAGTACTGTATTATTATCATCGATATTTGTCTCAATTAGGAAACACAATTACATGGGGGGCGGAGAACAACAATTATACAGACAACGTGATGAATAAATAGAAAGGCATAATAGCCCTTAAAAACATAGAGAACTAATTCTGATACCAATATGTTTTCTTCTTCTACGTAGTTAGCTAACATTCACTACAACTGGTTAACAGGGAGATGATATCGGCAACGGTTACAATGACATTCCAAGATATGGAGAAAAATGGTTCATATAACCCAAAGGAAAAAAAAAAAAAAGGATGGAAATCCAGACTAGCGTCAGAAACTGAACCGAAATCATCGAAGCTTAGGGCGTGTTGCGAGAGCTCAGGCTCGGGTTCAGCCCGAGCCATGGCTGGCTCTCCGCCGCTGCTTTGGCCGAGTTCGCAGGAGAGTCTTCACTTGATACGGTGCCTTGGCACTGATGCTGGCAATGAAAAGAACGAAGATATTAGGGTTTATGTGAAGATAAAAATAACGACATGGTTTTCGTTTCCACGTTTGGTTCGCAGAATCAGGACATTGGAAAAGAAAAGCGATTCATTTCAAGTGTTTGTATGATAATGGTTTCCCCATTCACCCCCATGTATTCACTTTCCCATCCCAGTTATTCACTTTCCCTTCCAATTTTCCGACGTTTCCAAACAACGGACAGAAAGAAAAAAATTGATAGGAATTATAAATTCAATTGATTTTCTTTACTTCGCGAAACAAAACGAGACCTAAGGGGCTAAGGATTAGTAAACCTACCGATCCTTTCTCTTCTCCAGGAAGCGATGTAGAGATGCTTTCCTCGCTATGGGAAGATCTGTTATCAAAGAAACACGGGAACAATTAGTACTTAATTAGGCATATATATATACATGTTTATGGTGTTTATGGTGAGATGAACATGAAAGGGAGAACAACAATTACTTGAAACAATGACTTGGGTTGGCTTCTGATTCTGGGGCTGGCTCTTCAGGAGTGGCAGAGAACTAGTCGGAGCAGAGGCTTCCGTCGTCGCGGTCACGGCCACGGCCGCAGCGGCAGCAGGAGGGGCAATGCCGAGATTGTCGGCAGTGCTGCTCTTCATGCCGGCTAGCTGCATCAGGTCACTGGCCTTGTCCGACGGAAAATCATCAAACACCAGCACCTTGCCACCGTAGAATATCGTCAACTGGGACTTCTCTGGCTCCCTGCAGATGACCCATAATTAACACTTTAATTCATTACTTCATCTGTATATTTCGTTGAGCAAAAATCCTAAGAGTTTGCCAAGAACTACTTCTAAAGAATTCGGCAAAACCTTCCTCTCCCCGAACACATATTTCAAATTATTAAAAATTGTATAAATTACTACTTTTTGAGTGTCTCTTTGGTATTCGCACACAATAGTACACTCAAAACAAATACTCTAAATTAGCCTCATATTTTGCCTCTCTCTTTTTCTTCTTTATTTTTTTTTTCTTTGTTTGATAAGATTTTTCCTCCCTCTTTTTCGTCTTTGTTTTTTCTTTCCTATTTGGTAAATAGAGGATCTAGGACACGGTCTAGATCTGGAGTGTCTCTTAACTTTTTAGTCATTTTAAGTATGGACAAGTACTCATTGCAGTCATCAAGTGCTATAAACTTTGACTAAAGTCAAAATATAGCATTTGAAACATCTCCCCCCTTGTGGATGCTCTAACTAGCAATAAATTCCTAGATCATTAATTTTATAGTTTATCAACACTATTTAAACAAATTTCTTGATTTGTAGAGGGAAAACTTAGTTTGTCGACAACCAGCTTAAAATATTGTAGTCAGATCTCTATGAAATAGATCCTTACTGAGTACACCTTGGCAAAGACGGAGCTACTCAATGGCTGGGGTGGGCTCCAGCCCACCAAAGAAAAAAAAAATCATAGGTTCTTTTTCAGCCCGCACCTCGTTCCGTCCGACTTATCCCAGTCTATCCAGCTCGAATTTCTGGTTCCAACCTTACACTTTGGGGCTTTTTTTTTGTAGGTTTTTTCTTCTTCGTATAAGTCGTCAATCCACACTTCATCCCACCGGCTCATCCCACCTACCTAGCTCGCAAGTTGGGGCTTTAGATGGCTAAGATAGTGATTCTTGTGGTTACCGATAAGAGGTATAAGACACTGACTGGGTGATAGAAGATAAGTGGATCGAGCCACGGTGATATATTATTTCTTCCATTTATAATAATGGTAGGAGTTCGACACAGTGAGCCCGAAAGCCATACAATATAACGTACCGTGTGTATCGCAAAAAAGTAGCCGACTCCAAAAAAAAATTTGTCGTTGTGGTTCTTCTTCTTGTTAGAATTTAGCAATTAATCCAACTGTATGGTCAAATTTTAAGGTTGAGCGGGGCCGTATTGCAAAAAATGAACTTTATAGGGGTTTAAAAGAAAAAGAAAACAAACCTGGTATCAGCCGCCGGTCCGTTGAGTCCCTCGCCGGCACGCTGGGGGAACAGCTCCATCGGGGCCGAGATATCGTTCTCCCTATCGGCCGGTTTGTCGTCCGATACGTCAGCTCCCGGCAGGAAGCTCATCGTCGTCGGCGGCCGGTACGTGTCGGTTTTTCCTGCTATAAATTCAGAAAATTAAGAAGAAAAAAAAAAATAAGAAAAAAGTCCTAATATTTTATAAAATAAGAAAAAAAAAATTTCATATGGGGTAAAATAATCGAACAAGAAACTTTTTAAAAATTCATCAAAACTGTCCAATTAATTTCAGTATAAGAAAAAAAAGGAGGAAAACTATAACCCAAAATTAGAAGTAAAAAAAGTTACAAAATTTATAAAATCAGTACATAAACCAAACTTTTTCTTTCGAGTAATCGAAGAAATACAACTAAAAAGGATTTTTTTTTTTTTTTTTTATCAAACACCCATCAGAACGGACTGATTTCAGTAAATAAAATTTATAGGGAAACTAACAAAACCTCACGAACCCGAAAAAAAAAAAAGACGTGATAAATTTTGGAGAACCAACATCAAAATTTGACCTAAAAAAAATCGAAGAATTTAGTTCTTGAAGGAAAAAAAAAAAAGAGATCTTTTTGAGAACCCACATCAAAATTCGACAAAAGAATCGGAAAAAAAAAAAAAAAAAAAACCTAGCGGGGGCGAGAAGGAGAGGTCGGCGAGGGATCTGGTCCCCTTCTCCTTCATGTAGTTGCTGAGCAGGCTGCATGTCACCGCGAAGTTGGAGCTCTTGGCACTGGTGTTCGCCATTGATTTGATCTATCAAAATTGAAGCTTTCAATTTCTTCTTCTTCTTCTTATTCTTCTTCTTTCTTGTGCTTCTTTTATACAAGTCTTTCAATCACTGACAACTGATTGATGAACGTGTCGAGGAATTAGAACACGTGATTCTTGGGGGGCACTGTGGATTTTTTTTAAAACCTTTTTTTTAATAGTTTAATATTATATCATTAAATGGGGATATATTAATATAATAATGGTAAAGAGGCACGAGGTTCTTTCGGTGGACAAAAAGTCCACCAACGTCGGCGCGTGATCCACCATTGAATAAATCATGCTATCCTCACTCCCATTTTCCTGTTCTCACCTCATTTGATTTTTTTTTTTTAATAAATAAGATCCTAGCTAAACTTTTATTTGCACTAAGTCCCAAATGCAATAGTTATTGGCACCTCAAATTTTACTTGAGTGCAGTCCCATTTTTTTAATTTATTTATAAGTTTGTCATTCTAAATTTTTACTTGAGGATAGTCCCATATTTTGATTTGGACTGCCAACTTTCGTAAGTCCCAAATGCAATAGTTATTGACAAATTCTATTGGCACCTCAAGTTTTACTTGAAAACAATTCTATTTTTAAAAATTTATTTACAAGTTTGTTACTCCAAATTTTTACTTGAGAACAACAGGGTCGGCCCTGGCCCAGGACGGCCAGGACGACCGTCCAGGACCCCATAAAATTTGGGGGCCCAAAAAAATTAATTTAAATGTATATATATATTAGTAATCTTATATTGAAAATAGAACTAATATATAATATGATCCTCCTTTATTGCAAAACATTTGTGGTTTAGTGGTAGTTTGTTATACTTGTACACAAGAGATCCTAGGTTCTAGCCTTGGCTGTATCATTTTTTAGTTCAAAATTTTTATATTATATATGGACCCCATTTTAAAAATTTGTCTAGGGCCCCCATTAACTCAGGGCCGGCCCTGGAGAACAGTCCATATATTTGGATTTGGAACGCCAACAAGTTGGCGGTCCTAACATAAAGTAGGACTGCCAACATTGTTGTAGTCTTATTTTATGTTAGGATTGCCAACTTTGTTGGCAGCCCAAAGTAAAATTGGCATCGGCAGTCCAAAGTAAAATTGGGACGGTCCTGAGTAAAAATTACATCAAATTGGACTGTCCTGAAGTAAGGGTTGTCCTGAAGTAAAATGTGTAGTGCCTATAGAATTTGCCTAGTTATTTTATGGACATAACAACATATATATATATATATATATATATATATATATATATATATATATATATATATATATATATATATATGTGGAAGCGGATCAAAAGTCCCTCTTAGAAAATTTTCTAAAAACTCCCTCACTCTCAGCCGTAATTTAATATAAATATTAATGTTAATATTAACATTAAATACTAAAATTAACATTAAACTTAACATTAAAATTAATATTAACATTAATATTAACATTAACATTAACATTAGTATAAAATATAAAAATAAAAATTAACATTAACATTAATATTATAGCGGGAGCCCCCCAAAAACCTTCCCCTAGTGCACCGTTGGATCTAGCGAGCTGCGTGGGGCCCGCGGGCGCGTCCCCTCGATCCGACGGTGCAGTAAGAGGGAGGCTTTTGGGCAATGAGTAATTGTGGTGAACTCGTCTCCACTGGGGCTAAAACTCCCGACCACTTGGGCCGCATGCATCTCTCTTAACCACTAGACTAGAGGTCATTTGCATATATATATATATATATATATTGAAATGATGAAGATTTCGGATACTACATATTGAAATGTTGGTACAAAGTTACAAATAGCAACAAAATCTTGCAAAAAAAATTTTTTTTTTTTTTTTTTTTTTTTTTTTACATAGAGACCATCTCCGAACTTTCTAGGCAAAGATACAAATATTAAAAAAATTAGCTGAAACTTCTAGGCAAAGATACAAATATTAAAATATACATTGATGAAATACAATAAAAAAATATTAAAAAGTAAAGTTTTCCAGGAACCAATCAATTAGGTATATAAAAAAAAAATCATTAGACAAGTACGTGCTTAGGTTCTCAAAAATAACGTAACTTGACCAGAACTTTCTTTGCTGCTTCATCTGATTAAAATTAAAAAAAAAAAAAAATAGATTTTAGCTTCAAGCAGAATTCAATGTATTACAAATACAATAAAACTAGTTGGCTAGAATCTATCCGGATAGAGAGGGGGTGGATTTGGTATTATTTTTACCTTTCTCTTTCATGTCATATTTTTTATGTCCAGAATAACCTTTTACTCAATTCAAATAGTTGATTTTGAGTTCCAATAGCTGTTGGAGTTCCAATAGGTGGTTTTGAATTCCAATACAGTTAATAACTGAAAAAAAAGGTTTTAGCCTCTCAATCATATTATTCTTTCTCTTCCATTATCAATCCAACGTGTTTCTATTGATTTTTTTATACGTATTTACTTTGGTTGGAGTGGAAGGAGTAACAAATTGTTGAACAAACTACTTACTATTATCGAATTATAAACAAAAACTTTTTCTACTTTATGTGGTCGAAGAAGGAATAACAAATTTTAATTTTTGGCAATAAATTTTTTTTGTAATATTAATTTTTAGAAATAACTAATCAACGATATACATACGAGCTCATTTAAATTAAAATTATATATATATATATATATATATATATATATATATCAACAATTAATTATATCTGTATTACCGATGATAATAAACTTTAATTTAAATGAGTCCGGATGTCATCGATTAATTATTGAAAAAAATTAATATTACATAAAAAAAAACTATTGTATATATATGTGTGTGTGTGTTGGGGGGGGGGGGGGGGGGTGGGGGTTAGTGTAACGGTAAGATCGTTGGCACCCGGGGGGTAGTGTAACGGTAAGATCGTTGGCACCCGGGGGGTAGGTCTCAAGATTGAACCCCCTAGGGGACGGTTGGGTGACGGGGGCCACAACTCCCGGCCAAGGCTGGGTGGGTGGACTTTGTCCATGGACCTTGGTTTCTATATATATATATATATATATATATATATATATATTAGATTTGGAGCCAAATTCATGAAATTCTATGTTTGGTTGGAGTTGGATTTGGATATGAAACACCAAATCCAAATTTTAGATTTGGAAGAATGAAAGTTAAACTTTTTGAAAAATAATTTGATTGTGCTATTAAATACTTAATTAATACTAGTTAATAATTAATTAAAAAAAGTAATTAAAAGTTAAGTAATAATTAGTTATTCTTTATATAATTTTTATTCTTAATTAATATAAATACGTTCATTACTTAAATAATTAATTACTAATTTTATTAATTAATATTTCATCACAATCTTAATTAATAATTGATAAATTTATCAATCATAATTATAGCCTTGATTAATAATTTATTAATTTGTAACTTTATTTTTATATTTTACGGTAATCTTAATTAATAAATTATATCTTTATTAATCGTAATTATAATAATTTATCAATCGTAACTATAATTTTAATTAATGATTGTAATTAATCATTTATAAATAAACATTTAATTATAATCTTAAATTTGAATTTTATGATTTGGAGAAGGAATTCAGGATTTTATGAATTTGGAGCCAAATTCATGGAATTCTATGTGTTGTTTGGAGTTGGATTTGGATATGGAAAGTGGATACCAGATCCAAATTTTGGATTTTGAAGAATAAAAGTTAAACTTTTTGAAAAATAGTTTTATTGTGCTATTAAATATTTAATTAATACTAGTTAATAATTAATTGAAAAGCTAATTAGAAATTAAGTAATTAGTTATTCTTTATATATAATTTTTATTCTAATTAATATAAATACGTTCATCACTTAAATAGTTAACTATTAATTTTATTAATTAATATTTCATACAATTTTATTAATAATTGATTAATTTATCAATCATAATTATAGCCTTGATTAATAATTTATTAATTTGTAGTTTTATTTTTATATTTTACGGTAATCTTAATTAATAAATTATACCTTTATTAATCATAATTATAATAATTTATTAATCGTAACTATAATTTTAATTAATAATTTATAAATAAATATTTAATTATAATCTTAGTTTAGGATTTTATGATTTGGAGATGGAATTTAGGATTTTATAGATATGGAGCCAAATCCATGGAATTCTATGTTTGGTTGGATTTGGATTTGGAAGAATGAAAGTTAAACTTTTTGAAAAATAAATTTATTGTGCTATTAAATATTTTATTAATACTAATTAATAATTAAATAAATAATCAAATAATAATTAAATAATAATTAGTTTTATTTTATATATAATTTGTTATTTTTAATTAATATAAATACGTTCATCACTTAAATAAATATTTTTTGTTCCAGTATTCACTTTTCGTGACTTCAGAATAGTTGACAGGTTCACATTAGAGTAGGACAGTCCTAAAGGATTGAAAAAAAATAAAATGACACGCTTTTTGGGCTGCCCTACATTTCGTAACTTTAGAATAATTGACAGTTGGTTGAAGCATAAAATAAAATTAAAAAAGAAGCCGATAACAGTGTAAAGGAAAAATATTTTACGATTAAGCAATGTCACAGCATCATAAACGCCAACTATTGATGCTTTAAATTTTGTTCCAATTTGCTTCAGTTGGTTGTTGACAACAATAATCATCTCTATTTACTTTGTATGGAAATAAACTCCATGTATTGATGTCAATATAGAAAATTAATAACAAACCATAGGAAATTGTGCCTTAGAAAATTGCATTTGGAAAATCAAAAGTTGATTTAATCCAATCTCAGAAACCAAAGTGTTTAGCCGAATAAAATTTCTTATCCATTTAATTCTATTTGTGTCAATAACTCAGATTTTGGAGAAAAATTTGGAGCCAAGGGTAACTAAGTAATTAAACAGTGTTATTTTGTGTATTAATTGCTTTCTATCCGGATAGATTCTATCCAAAAATCATCTCCCTTAATGGCTTATCTAAACTCTGTTTCTTATTTTGTTTCATTCTAGTCGGCATGTCTTTGGATCATGAGCTGCAAATAATGAATGATTCGTTAATTCACTAAACAAATTGCATAAAAATTTGTCGAGATGCTTATAATCATTGGAGTTTTCGAAACGTTAAAACATATGTTTTATTTATTTTTATTTTATTTGAGGTGTTATCTTCTGTCGGCCGACGAGCAACGTCTAGAAGAGATTCGAATCTTGTCTTGTCCATCTCTTAGAATCTTTCGGTGTACCCAACGGACTATACCCTCATGGACACACATGTTTTATTTGAGAATCTGATTTGAAAACCCTATTTAAGGTCATAACTCTGTTAAATATTAAGTACGGTTTGGACACACAATTGGACCGGCAATTTTCAGTGAAAGAAAACAAGGGAAGAGAGAGGGGGTGTTATGACGGTTTTAGATTACTATCAAGGTTTGAGTGAATAACTAAATGAGCACCGCGCAAAAAAAAAAAAAAAAGCTAAATAACTTTTTTTTTTTCCCCATAAATAACGATATTTTTCGACAAAATAATGTTATATAAATAAATTAATAATATTCTAGTATTTGGTTTATATATTACTAGTGGTTTATGTACAATTTTGAGTGAAAGAAGAACATGGGCACATCAATAGCATAATTTTGATGTCTTGATCATGTTTCATTAATCAAGTGAAAAAAATTTATTATTGCTACATCAAATGAATGTTACAACAACTTTACTAAGTCACACAAACAATGCTCGAGTCAGGGAAGCTCATTATTCTTTTCATATATTATGGGAGTTGTGAACACTGGATCCAAAAAAATATATAATTCAGTAGTACAGGGATCATCATTTGGCTCGAAGTCCATGGACGTCCGAAAAGTCCGTCCGGTCTGATGGGCCAAAGTGCGATAGAGCCCGGTCATTAGGGTCGTCCAACCCGATCCATATTAGTATAGGGTCGGACTTGAACTATGCATCCGTCCGTCCAAACCCGATTCAAGGTCCGTCCGATACAAACTTGAACTATGCGTCCGTCCGAATCCGACCCAAGGCCAAATGATGACCCTATTTCAGTGTACACAAAATTAAATCCAAAAGCAAAACCGAATAAAAAAAATTTCGTATTTTTAAAATCGAATTCGATTTTTTTTAAAACCGAGCCGAATCTCTTATTCGTTTTGATTCGATTCAATTTTCGGTCCAAAATTGAATAATGTTCACCCCTACGTGTGCCTAACCCACGTCCAACTTTGCCAAGCGGAATTTGTGAACTTCCCTAACAACTTTGAGATAGCGTCACATGTCTCATTTTAGACCCGTAGTTATGTACAAATTGCATCAGAAACCTATTTATCATTTACATCATGACACAATTACAAAACCGCAGAGACGGAGAATGCAAGAACAATTATCCGTCAATAGAATAGGTGAAGTTAGGATACTTCTAAGCTGTTATTTGGTTGCAATATTTGTAGTGGTAACTGATGTTGTAAATGAAGTTTGGTTGCAATATTTATAGTGTTGCGTTATTTTAAAATCTACCGTTTTGAATAACGAAAATAATATTTGCCCGCAGTTTGTAATCGCGGACGTGACCGTCGGCCGACGTGTTGGTCGGCCATTGTCCTCCTCCGCTATCTCGGATTCCATCTAGATCAGGAGACCAATAGCCGGCCGACACGTGAGCTGGCGGTCACGTTCGCAGTCAGTGCCGTACTTTCGATTTTGAGGCCTGAGGCAAACTCTAAAATTGGTGCCCTCAAACCTTAATGTTCATGTCATATTATATTGTAGTAGTGCTATGCAAACAGATTTTTTTTTTTACCAAATTGTTTACTTATTAGAGGCACGTTTGCTTATCTAGATACGAACGCTATGCAATCAAATGACATTATCATAATTTTTCAACAAATAATAATAATTAAGAACAAATAAACAATCAACAATAAATATAAAATATTTTATTTCTCAATTTCTTTATTACTTGATTTCAATCTTAATAGGAATAACTATACAATAAAATGACAAAATTGTTTTTTTTTTCCCTTCAATAAATTGGTCTACCACATATAAAGATAATCAACAATTTATATATATATATATATATATATATATATATATATATATATATATATATATATATATATATATATATATATATATATTAATAAATTATAAAACTCACATAACAAAAAGTAACTGATTTTAGTAGGTTTTTTAGTCTAGGAGTCGACCATAGGGATTCTCTTTCTAAAAAACCTACAAAAAAATACAACTACAAAATACATGTGGAGGAATTTCTTATTAATAAATTACAAAAATAATAATTAGAACACACCTAATAATCAATACTACAAAAAAATATTATTAAATTATAAAACTCACTTACACAAATATAAATTAATAAATAGTGGTTGCTTTGATAATTTATAATATTATTGCTTAGTTATTTTTTATGATAATATTAATAGTTGTTAGCTAAGAAGCACTGAAGCATCAAGCATTGAGGAAACTTCTAAGGTCCGATAGATGTGTACTTAACAAATTTATCAAAAATTATTAATTTATTTTTAAAAATTCACCTATGGAGCAATCAGTAACGTGGAGGAGGAACAGAATTAAGGAAGTGCTTGGAGCCAACAATGAGAATAGGAAGAAAGTGCTTGTCCTCTTTTGAATATATAAAAAAGAAATGTGCTCGTCCCTCAAGTACAACCGGCCATATGCAAGCAATTACAAACCCTAATAAAATATTCCAATTATAAGGCCTTGGTTTGCTTTGCTGCACACAAAAAACTCAACTGGGCCCAATTAGAATGGACTATGTTATACATATATACTAAAAAAAATAAAATTTTTGTGCCCCTAAAATTTTTGGGCCCGAGGCAAGTGCCTCATGGGCTTCCTACTAAGTCCGGCCCTGTTTGCAGTTACAAACCGCGGACAACCTAGCAGCTCTGTTGGAATAATATTATTGTGATTCCTCATTATAATGCTTTGCTGTAAAAAAAATTTGCCGTAAATTCAAAGCCTATGAGTTGAAACAAAAGAGAAGATATAAATTGTGCAATTATTGTTTTCGTAAGTAGTGTTACAGTTGTTTACTTGTTTTGGCCACAACTTTTATTGCGGTAGTTGGAGGAGTTGATAAAACATACTTTGCACCAATTCCAAACCAAACATTCAAAATATTGTTGAAGCTTCCTATGACTTTTTAAATTCTACTTTAAATGTCATAAGAATATACTATACTGTGTTTGAATGGGCTTTTCTTTTCGTGATAAATATTTCCATCATAAATATTTCACCAACTGTAGTATTGATACCTTATATTTCTCATGAAATTATTTTTTTTAAACTATAAATTTATATATATATTTATTCTAAATGGTGAAAACTGAAACTGACACAACCCATAGAAAAATATTATTTTTCATAAAATCCAAATTAAATTTTTCATAAGAGAATTTTAATTTTTCATGAATTTTTTTTAGTAAAATAATTTCGTGGAATTAATTTTTTTTCCATATTTTTTCCACATATTAAGTTGTTTCGGCTCTCCTTATGAACGTATTTCATGAAAGCGAAAACAAAATCACAAAGCAAATGCACATATAAGAAATTATCTATTTCAATAAAATCTATATTACTATATAATATGGAAAGTAGGCTTCACCTCAAGGTGTAAATTGGGCCGGTTGGCCCGAAGTCCGGTCCGGCCCGCACGTGAGCCCGCTCAGCGGAAGTCCGGATAGGCCCGCTTTCAGGCCCGAACCGGCCCGGCCCAACCCGAGACCGGCCCGGACCAGCCCGAACGCAATTTTTTTTTTAAATGGCCCACTGGCCCGACCCGTGGCCCGGCCCAGATGGACCGGCCCGACAACCGGCCCGAAACCCGGTCGGGTTCGATTTTTTTTTTTCACAGAATGTGAACGTTGGGGGGGGGGGGGGGGAGGGGGTTATTTTACCAAAATGCCCCCAATTCTAACCGTTTTATAAACGTTGGGGAGGGCATTTTGGTCATTTTTGGACCAAAATAACCCAATTTTTTTTTTTTTATAAATTGGCCCAAAATCTCATTTTTCAAACACAACTCATTCAAAACATTTCTCTACAATTCTCTACTTCTAAGGCTTCCCGGTGCTCTACGGTGCTTCTAAGGCTTCCCGGTGCTCTACGGTGCTCTACTTCTAAGGCTTCTCGGTGCTTTCAACCCCATTCCGGCGTTCTACGGCTTCCCGAACTCCCTCCCAATTCCTTCCTTTATTTTATTTCCTAAATTTGTACTTATTTTTTATAAATGGCTGGTGAAGGTTCAAACCCACCTCACTACCAAAATAAGTCAAATCAGCGACGTATTTAGCGACTCCGTAAAATTTCGTCGCTAATTTTTGGGGATTTAGCGACGTTAATATAAGACGTCGCTGTTTGTCGCCAACAGCGACTAATAGCGACGTCTAGCGGCTACATTTTGTTAAATGGGGTAGTGCGTCGCAAGTTCGTCGGTACTCGTCGCTGATATAGCGACGTTTAAAGACGCATATTAAGTTGCGTCGCCATTTATTATATATCAGCGACGTTTTGCGACGTCCTATGCGGACGTCGCTAATCGTTTCATGTAGCCAGCGAGGGTTTCCTTTTCGATTATTTCACAATTCCCCCCCCCCCCCAATTTTGGGCGCGCTCCTCCTCCGCGACGCTCCTCCGACGATTTTCCTCCTCCTCCGCGGCGCTCCTCCGGCGATCTCCCTCCTCCGGCCTCCTCCGGCCTCCTCCTTCTCCTCCTCCTCCTTCCTCAGGTAGCTCCTCCTTCTCCTCCTTCTCCTCCTCCTCCTTCCTCTGGTAGCTCCTCCCCAGTTTCTCCTCGTCTTCTAGCTCTCTCTCTCGCTTCTAGTTCGTGTCCACGAGAGCGTGGACTCGCTGCGGGGACACGAGACTGACAGTGGACTCGCTGCGGGGGACACGAGAGCGTGGACTCGCTTCTAGTTCGTGTGACACCTATTTTGTTGGTTTGGACACGTCGTGTCCCACTATGTGGACACGAGATTCACAGTGTGACACCTATATACTGAAAAATCTCATTTTTTGGACATATCAACTGTCAATTGTGTTTCAAACGTATTCGTGATTGTGTGTATCTATGTTGTTTGATACTGTGTTCGTGATACACACCGTTGTTGCTGTAACAAATGGTGTGGGGGATGCTGCAAATGCTGCAGGAGATGCTGCAAATGCTGCAGGGAATGCTGCAAATGCTGTATTTTTTTTTTAATGTTAGCGACGTTCAGCGATGATTACCGACGTTCAGCGACAAAAAAAATGTCGCTATCAACGTCGCTAACTGTGAGGAATATCGTCGCTGATCGTCACTAAACGTCGGTACTGTAGCGACGTAGAAAAAGTCAGAACGTCGCCATATGGCTCCCAAGCCAGGTCAGTATCGATGCATGTCAAGTCGTTTAACGTCGCTAGTACACGTCGGTAAATGATGACGCTTTACGTCGCCAGCATCGCTGAATTAGCGACGTAGCAGCGTCGCTAAAGCTCGTCGCAATAGCGACGTATTGCGACGTTTTCTTGTTTAGCGACTAGGTTAATCGCGCGACTACGTGCATACGTCGCTAAATACGTCGCTAATAGGAATAGCGACGTATTTTCCCTATTTAGCGACGCATTGAGGCGTCGCTGATTTGACAGATTTTAGTAGTGCCTAATCTTGCTGGACAGACTTACGATATTTTTAATTCTTTTTTGGTGAAGGTTCAAACCCACCTGAGCAAATAGCAATCATCCGGAGGGGTGCCTTCCATCTCCTCCAGAAGTCGCTAGTTCTACACAACTTCCTGAAAAGAGAAAAAAGTCTAAGTATTGAAATTTTTTTACTTTGATTTATGAAACTAATCCTGATGGTTCGCTTGTTTTAGATGCCAAGGTGAACCAATACCGTGCAAGGCGCAATGCAAGAAATGTTTGAACTAATACGCATGGAAGAAGGGCGGTGGCATCGGGACCATATCCAGACACTACGAAACTTGCTACGGGAAGGACACGCTTCAAGCGTCCCAAACCCAAATAAGCTTTGGAGGTGCCACCGGTTCTTCAATGGGTAACTTTACTTACTCAGCTGTGCGTCATAAAATAGAATAGTTAAATATATTATTCATGATGAACTTTCTTTCACTTCGAGTGAAAGTGAATCTTTACGTGATTATGCAACATTGTCTCTAAACCCTCCTTTACTAGAGTTAATAGACAACAAGCTCGAAATGAGGCTATTCGTCTCCTTAAGGAGCAGAGAGCCGCTTTGAAAGCGGTTTACAAAATATTAGTAAGTTGTTTTACTTCTGATATTTGGACTAGTAAGCAAAGTTATGCTTACATTTGTATTACTGCACACTATATAGATGCACAATGGATGTTGCAAAAATGCATCATCTGTCTTAAAATTATAGAATATCCACACACGGGCGCTGTAATTTCAAGTGCCATTTCTCAACACGTGCGTGAATATGATATTCACCACAAATTTTTTTGTCTCTTTGGATAATGCTTCAAACAATAATGCTGCTATGTCTTCTTTGTCATTGATTTTTCAGCCTATTTTAGAAGGTAGACTATGCATGTTAGGTGTGCCTGCCATATTATTAACTTAGTTGTTAAGAATGTTTATAAATTTTAGTCGCCATTTAGACACTCTGCGACAATGCTGCACACTTTGAACACGTCCCAAGTAGACAACAAGTTTTGCATGCACATGCGCACATTTTGGTATTACTTTTAGAAGATTTGTGAGGATATACCACATAGGTGGAATTCCACCTACTTGATGTTGAAATCTGTAATTTCTTTTAAGGATGTTATTACGTATCTATTCTACTATATAATAGAAAAACTTGATGGTGAAACTTTTGTATTCCAAAAATAACCTTACATGTCTTACTAATTAAAATGTTCATTAATTTTAATAAGGACAACTTAATAATTATGAAGACTATCCTTTGATCTTCCTAAAAAGTTTTCCTAAATTAACTAAATAATATTAAAATACGTGCAAGGCACGTGCATATATGCTAGTTATTGTAATGCGGATCTCACCTTTGACTTTCAAGTTCTGCTGATGATTGAGTAGTAGCTGAAGTATTTGTGAAATTTAGGATTTTTTTTACAATGCTACATGTATTCTTTCTGGTGTTTATTATCCCACATCTTGCTTAGCTTTACGTGAACTTTGTAACATTCTTATTTATTTTCTAGATATAGAGATCTTCCAAATTTGAATATGTTGTGAGAAATATGGAAGCCAAATTCAAGAAATATTGGGGTGAAGTACCTCTTTTTATTGTTTGGCTCCATATTTGATCCTACAATCAAATTGGATGGCGCAGAGGCTTATTAGATGGATTTGGAGAATATATGAATATAGATGTTACTGACATGAAAGTAGAAGTTAAAACTTGCGTTGGACAAGTTAGTTACTGTACCAAGAAAGAGCAGCGTCGACCCGACCAACTCAGGGGGGAGGGCTAGTAGTAGCTCCGGCTTGGCGTTTAAGCTATCAACAGCCGGTCGTTACCAAAGGAAGAAACAAAAGCAATCTTCCCAACTACTCAAGAGTTGTCTCTGTACCTTAGTTCTTATGAAGACGAAGAAGAGACTTCAGATCACTTTGCCGTTTTAGAATGGTGGAAGAGACACGAAGAGATCATGTTCTTTCTACCATAGCACGTGATCTACTAATGGTCCCGGTGTCTACGGTAGCATCGGAGTCCTTTTAGTGCAGGAACAAGGATGTTGAGCAGAAAGAGGGACCGCTTGAAGCCCGTTATCTTGGAAGCAATAGTGTGCATACAAGATTGGATTAAAGCCGAGAGAAGAACCCAAAACCAGATAGATGAAATCTTGATTTCAGAGCTGGACTTTGAATCGCTTTCGCTGCATGAAGGCGAACAAAAATGAGGCTACGGTGCAAGCTATGTACATTTAATTTTTTACAATTTTTTTACAATTTTTTTACAAATTTAAAATTTTAACTTATACTTTTAATTTTTAACTTATACTTTCAAAATTTAAATTTAATTATAACTTTCAAATTTTAAATTTTTAACTTTACTTTAAATTTTAACTTATACTTTCAAAATATATTTAAAATTATAACTTACAAAATTTCAAAATTTTAACTTATACTTTCAAATTTTAAAATTTCAAAAACTAATTTTTACTTTTAAATTAAAAAAAATGATTTTTAACTCCGCTGTGCCAAGCAAGCATTACCGGTCCCAAGCCCGGATAAATGAAGAGGGAGAAATATATATTTTTTTTCAAAATAACAATAGAAATTAAATATAAAGAAAAACAAAAAAAATAAACAAAAACAAAAACAATGAAAAAAAACAAAACTGAACCGGCCCGCACTAAACCGGAGCCGGCCAGGCCCGCACCATCCTATGGTCCGGTTCAATGGGTGGGCTGGGCCCATCCTACTCAACCGGTCCGGGCAGGCCTGACCCGCTTGCTTGCCCGGTCCGGTTCAGGCCCGGCCCGAGCCCGGTTTGAACCGCAGCTTTTTGGACCACGGGCCGGCCCGTACCGGCCCACAAATACCTTGAGCTTCACCGTAGAAATTTTTATTCCAAAAATGCATTATTTATATTTACTAATTAAAATGTTCATTACATTTAATATGTATAGTCATGTAATTTATTCTTCTATATATGTCAAAAGGCTTCAACATAAAAATTTTCTTTCCAAAAATATCATTTACTATATTACAAATTAAAAAAATAAATTGAAATTAATGTGAGGTATCTAGGTAAATACAAAGTTGTCGGATATTCCTTATTACAACAGCTCTTAAATGCATTGAGTATCTAAAAATAAGACATTAAAAATGGACTTTCTTTAGCATAATTTGTTCATTGGAAAATGAACAAATTTTTACTACAAGTGTCTTTTCTTTCTAATAATAAATAAGTTCAACGCACGTGCACATATACTAGTTATGTAAGAAAAAATTAAGGAGATTGTTTACTCTTTCCAAATATCATAAATACGTACAAGGCACCTGCATATACACTAGTATAAATTAAGAAGAAAGAAGAAAAACTTCAAACAAGGGGGGAGAGTATGGTTTTGGTAACATAATTCCTGAATTTTAAATTTTCATGAATTTTTTTCTAGTAAAACAATTTCGTGGAATTGATTTCTTTTTCACATATTTTTTTACATATTAAGTTGTTTCGGCTCTCCATATGAACGTATTCATGAAAGTGAAAAAAAAAAATCACAAAACAAATGCACGTATAAGAAATTATCTATTTAAATAAAATCTATACTAGTATATAATGAGAAAATAGGTTTCATCGTAAAAGTTTTATTCCAAAAAGTCTTCATCTATATTTACTAATTAAAATGTTCATTATATTTAATATGGATAGTCATGTAATTATGTATATAAAAATTAAAAGATTATTTGCGCTTTTCAAATATCATAAGACACGTGCATATATGTTAGTATAAATTAAGAAAAAAAAGGTTCTGGTAACATAATTCCTGATTTTCAACATTTAGCTAGAACTTTTAACTACAACAAGGTACGTACGTACTCACCTATAGACAAATGATTATCAAAATCTTCAATTAAATCAGTCAAACCTCGGAAACTAGTGTTTTAAAGAAGTTAATTAGAAGGGCTCCTCCATCCAAGCAAACAGTGCAAACATTGTGCAATTTCTTTGATCTTCTCGTCTCTTCCTCTCCTCTCTCTCTTGAATTTGGACATAGATCAGCTTGCGAGTGCCAAATGTTCTTTGCATTCTTACCCTGAAAATAAGTGTAAAATGAAGATGAAGAGGAACACGTTCTATTACATTTTGATGGCTAAATTATTCTAATGAAAAATAATATATGATAATGCAATTTAGGGTCTAAATTTTATAATTGAATATTTTAGGACTTAAATTCTAAGCTGATATAAACTCAAGAATCTAACTCTAATTAGCCCATTACAATATTAGAATATGATTTTCTTTTTTAAATATGAAAACATCCTAATGCACTCTTTGTCACTTGGACTACACTACGTTTCCCGCTGGGTTTTGGACCACCATTGGCCTGTAGGCAACGTAACGATCGTCCATTGGCTTTTGGCCCAGGTTTTTGGAGGTGAAGCTGAAGCTTAGTAGGAGGGCCAATTGGTGGCCGCTACTTGGCTGCGGGCTAGTGGAGTCTGCAGGCCAAATGGTCTTTCACTTTGTCCAAAGCAAAAATGCTATTTGGCTCCCAAAATATTGGGTAATGCCATCTTCCATTATGTGGCATATGACATGGTTGTTGACATGACAGCTGACATAACAAAATTCAACATTAAAATTAATATTTAATCAACATTAAATTAACATTAAATTAATATTAAGGTTAACCTTAACATTAAAATTAACCTTAAGACTAAAATTAACATTAATATTAATATTACAATTAACATTAGCATTAATATTATTAATATTAATATTAATATTAATATATATATTAATATTAATATTAATATTAACATTAACATTCACATTAAAAAAGAAAAAAATTTGAGTGGCACCCCACTTAATTTACCCATATTTAAGTTGCACCACACACAATTACAAGAATGCAGGACACACCCCACTTTTGACAGAAACCGTCTATCCCTGACGGTCAATTGTTTTGACGAAAATATCATCGTCTTCTTCCCTGTGTCCCCCCTTTTGCTGCCTCCTACCCGCTGTGCGCCTTCGCTCCCCCGCTCCCCCACCGTCATGGCAGCCGGAGTCCCACCACCCTCTCTCTCCTCCCGTGGCCTCCCTTGGCTGCCCCCTCCCCAACGCCGGCGTGCCTCCACTCCCCCACCGTCGGCGGTATAGCAGCAGCAGCAGCCCGCAGCGGCCTTTGCTGCCCCCCTCCCCCCCCGCGGGGAGGAGGGTGGCGTGGAGGGGCGGCGCTGCGGGAGGGGGGTTGTGGAGGGGCGAAGAAGTGGGTGTACCTCGTCCTGCCCGCTCGGTACCTGTGCGCCGAGGCCCTCCAACTGTTGTCCAGCAGAAACTCGAAGGAGTACAGGTAGTTCCCGAGCTGGAGGTGGAGCACCTCCGGGACGTCGTCGCACCGCCGCAGCAGGTAGATTGTGCCCACTCGGGATCTTGTTTGTTCGACATGATCAGGAGGTCGTCGTCTGCGATGCCGGCGATTCTGATCAGCTGGTCCAGGGCCACCCCCTGGTAGGACTCCTCGACAAAGGGTTCTCTCCCCGACGAACCGCTTGCCCACTGCCGCCATGAGAGGTTCTTCTCTCTGTTGGGCTCCTCTCTTTCCCCCGCTCCCCCTCCGCCCGCGCCCTCCCCGGCTCCCACTTCGCCCCATGCCCTAGCTGCACCCCCATGCCCCGCTCCGCCCCCCTCCTCCGCTCGCGCTCGCCCTCCCCCTTCCCTGTCTTCTTCCGTGCAATAGAAGCAACAACAGTGACGGGGGCAGCGGTGGAGAGGGGCGGTTGCAGCAGCGGCGGGGCGAGGGAGGGGCGCAGCGGCAGGGCGGGGGAGGGGGATTAGGATTTGGGTTTAGCTTTGGGGAGTGAAGACTGGAGTATTTTGGTCAAAATTGTCAGTCAAATGGTTTGTCGACCGTCAGCTATGGACGGATTCCATGTGAAGTAGGGTGTGTTATACATTTATGTAAAGTGGTGGGGTGCACCTTAAATAAGGGTAAAGAAAGTGGGTGCCACTCAAAAATTTTCTTAAAAAAATTGGATAATTAATATTTTGGGTTAAAATTACCATGTCAGCTGTTATGTCAACTGTCATGATGCCACATAATAGGAGATGGTACTACCTAATATTTTGGGAGCCAAATAACATAATTGTGTTCAAAGTCATGAAGAAATAACTTGACAAGTTAGCTCGACGTACCATTTCTGTATGCTTCTTTGAAAGCTTGGGCGGCCCCTGCCCCGGTCGGCTCCCCACTCGCAGCCACAGGAGGATCCGCCGGAGGCGTCGGTACCTCCTGTTGACTACACTACGTTTTCCGCTGGGTTTTGGACCACCATTGGCCTGTAGGCAACGTAACGATCGTCCATTGGCTTTTGGCCCAGGTTTTTAGGAGGTGGAGCTGAAGCTTAGTAGGAGGGCCAATTGGTGGCCGCTACTTGGCTGCGGGCTAGTGGAGTCTGCAGGCCAAATGGCCTTTCACTTTGTCCAAAGCAAAAATGCTATTTGGCTCCCAAAATATTTGGGTAATACCATCTTCCATTATGTGGCATATGACATGGTTGTTGACGTGACAGCTGACATAACAAAAATTAACATTAAAATTAATATTAAATCAATATTAAATTAACATTAAATTAATATTAAGGTTAACCTTAACATTAAAATTAACCTCAAGACTAAAATTAACATTAATATTTATTACAATTAACATTAACATTAACATTAATATTAATATTAATATTAATATTAATATTAATATTAACATTAACATTCACATTAAAAAAGAGAAAATTTGAGTGGCACCCCACTTAATTTACCCATATTTAAGGTGCACCACACAAATTACAAGAATGCAAGACACACCCCACTTTTGACAGAAACCGTCTATCCCTGACGGTCAATTGTTTTGACAAAAATATCATCGTCTTCTCCCCGTGTCCCCCTTTTGCTGCCTCCTACCCGCTGTGCGCCTTCGCTCCCCCCACCGCCATGGCAGCCAGAGTCCCACCACCCTCTCTCTCCTCCTGTGGCCTCCCTTGGCTGCCCCCTCCCCAACACCAGCGTGCCTCCACTCCCCCACCGTCGACGGTATAGCAGCAGCAGCAACAGCCCGCGGCCTTTGCTGCCCTCTCCCCCACCCGCGGGCGAAGGGTGGCGCGGAGGGGCGGCGCTGCGGGAGGGGGGCGTCCGCGGAGGGGCGGCGCTGCGGGAGGGGGGTTGCGGAGGGGCAAAGAAGTGGGTGTACCTTGTCCTGCCCGCTCGTACCTATGCGCCGAGGCCCTCCAACTGTTGTCCAGCAGAAACTCGAAGGAGTACAGGTAGTTCCCGAACTGGAGGTGGAGCACCTCGGGGACGTCATCGCACCGCCGCAGCAGGTAGATTGTGTGCCCACTCGGGATCTTTTGTTGTTCGACATGATCAGGAGGTCGTCGTCTGCGATGCTGGCGATCCTGATCAGCTGGTCCAGGGCCACCCCCTGGTAGGACTCCTCGACAAAGGTGTTCTCCCCCCGGACGAACCGCTCGTCCACTGCCGCCAGAGAGGTTATCTCTTTGTTGGGCTCCTCTCTCTCCCCCGCTTCTCCTCCGCTGTCCCGCGCCCTCCCCGGCTCCCACTCCGCCCCCATGCCCTAGCTGCACCCCACGGCCCCGCTCCGCCCCCCTCCCCCGCTCGCGCTCCGCCCTCCCCCTTCCCTGTCTTCTTCCGTACAATAGAAGCAACAACAGTGACGGGGCAGCGGTGGAGGTGCAGCAGCGGCAGGGCGAGGAGGGGGCAGCGACAGGACGGGGAGGGGGATTAGGATTTGGGTTTAGCTTTGGGGAGGATGAAGACGGAGTATTTTGGTCAAAATTAATTGTCAGTCAATGGTTTGACCGTCAGCTATGGACGGATTCCATGTGAAGTAGGGGTGTTATACATTTATGTAAAGTGGTAGGGTGCACCTTAAATAAGGGTAAAGAAAGTGGGGTGCCACTCAAAAATTTTCTTAAAAAAATTGGATAATTAATATTTTGGGTTAAAATTACCATGTCAGCTGTCATATCAGATGCCACATAATAGGAGATGGTACTACCTAAATATTTTGGGAGCCAAATAACATAATTGTGTTCAAAGTCATGAAGAAATAACTTGACATGTTAGCTCGACGTACCATTTCTGTATGCTTCTTTGAAAGCTTGAGCGGCCCCTGCCCCGGCCGGCTCCCCACTCGCAGCCATAGGAGGCTCCGCCGGAGGCGTCGGTACCTCCTCCACATCCTCGCAGCCTCCTTTATCGTCGGCCTCCGCTCCAGGTCCACGTTGACGCAAGCCACCCCGATCTTCAGCATGCCCACCATGTCTCCCACCGAACCCCCTGCCGCCCCCGCCACTTCCTGGTCCAGCACCTCCGCCTCCCTCCCCTCCGCCGCAACCGACTCGCACACCTGCACTACGTCCGTGCCGCCGCCGCCGCCGGTGCTGCCTCCTCAGGTACTGCAGGGGTAGCATGCCGTCATGACCTCCAGGATGACGACGCCGAGGCAGTAGACGTCCGACTTGGGGCA
>JANAVB010028822.1:0-83605 GCA_029216955.1 Iris pallida | reverse complement strand
CTGCATTCCCTGGAACCATTGGTCAGCCCTTCCAATTCTTCCTGTTTTTGCAGTGTTATGAGATTAACCCAAATGTAATGTCATAGACACTCTTCTTTAGACACCATTGTTCTCAGATTAACCCACTGTTTAGATTAACACATGGACACAATGTTCAGTCCAGTCATACTGGCATATAACACATCCTTCATCCCAATTCCTTCTAATGTTCATATCTTGATTGATGCAGGTATTAGTTTAGGTGTAGGCTAGAGGGTTCAGCCCTATACTAGATATTTTAGTCCCCTTGTTATGGTTCAGTCCAATTTCATCTGTCCAGTCCAGTTTATAGGCTATTGTTTCATCCTCTGATGTTTACTGAATGTTTCAGTCCATATTCCCATTGGACAGCCCTTTCCCCTTCTCTATAGTTGTATAGATGTATGCATATATGAGTATATGTAATATAATGTATAAGTAAATATGCATGTAGGTATATTCAGGTTCATGTATTAGAGTCCATGTATGTTCACTCACCACACCCACACACACCACTGAGTTCATATGTACCTTACACCCTATCTAAATCCCATTTTCCTGAGAAACTAACCCATTTACTGCTCTCTAACATGCCACACACATTCCCTATCTTTCTAAATTCCTGAGAGCAGTTCATACACAACTACCCTCTGTCAATACAGTGATTTAATTTTGGCCTTGCTCGACCAGCCCTACTTGCATGTCCACCCTCTACACATTGTTCCCTACTTGCATGTTCACCCTCTACACACATCCTCATATCACATACTCACATGTATTAGAGGCACACACCCTAATTGACACTACCTTGCCTTGCACTGTTCTACACTTGCCTATTATTGCCTTCACTAGAGTATCCTATATGATGTGGAGTATTTTGTATATTTGGGTATTATATATCATGTTATGAGAGGTTGGGTCATTGGTTGAGGATGTGTATTTAATATGTATATATATATATGGATATGTATTGAGGATTTCATATATATATGTTATATAGACATTTAGATTCATTATATATAGATAATAGGCTATGTGATATACATTAGAGATGTATTATATAGTTGAGTATATATTTGTGTACCGTATATGTTAGGCTATGTTATATATATGTGATATATGTATGTATCCTTGTAGAGGATATTAGGATAAATGTTATGGTCTTGTTAGGAATTAGGAGATTAGCCTTGTATCCTAGTTAACCAATACCTAGACATGGACTCTCAAACCAATTTGACCAATGTTGACTATTGACCTTGATTGACCCTATATAGTGGACTTTGACTCTTAGTTGACTAAAGGGTTGACCATAGCTGACCAGAGTTGACCAAGTTGACTTGGACCTAGTTTGACCTAGACAGTTGACCAGGTTTGACTTAGAGTTGACCATGACCTAGATTGGTCTAAAAATCATGTAGATTGCATCATAAACTTTATTTGTCTTATTTTAAACACATTATAACCTGTACTGCTCTATTTAGGACCTTGTGACTCCGGTGTAGACATCTGACATTACACTACCCTTTTCAGAGTATCAGGCGAGTACATTCTCTGATAGTTCTTTCATTTGCTTGTCAATTACTGTACTTCAGTTCTAGTTAGTTGTATGCGATTCTCTGTTAGAACCCGTATGGATATTTCTGGATTCATGTATACGACACACATTTATTATCTGGCCTCTATTACTGGAATCATTTACTGGTATCTTCATATTACTGGCTGGACTCATCTTGAATCATTGTGTCAGAATTCTGGATTCACTTGCTGGGAGAGAAAATACTAGAGTAAGACATGTAGACATACCCCATTTCTGGAATCACCCTTTGCTAGAATCAAACTGGAATGATAGCCATCTCACACCCGGCTAGGTGTGTGATGTACCGGATTACCCATAGTCGTTTACATGTCAATCTCGGTATTTTAAAACACACTGCTAGAGTATAGGCTGGACTCACCCTGGAATCATTGATCACTATAACTGGAATCGTCCTTTACTGGATTCATCTTGTATTAGATTCATCTTGTACTGGACTTACATTAGAGTTACACTTGTCTATATTGCTATCTGGACTTTATATCATATTATCCTAGTTCAGCTAGTTCTATTTTTACAGTCTTCATTGCTATGATTCTTCTCTTGTTTAGTTATTTACTTTTCTTGCACTTTATCTGTCTTTCTTACCATCACCTGAATATAACTGCAATTTTTTTAATACAACTATCTATAACTGCTTTATAGTTCTCTGTCATTTACATGGGTTTTCTAGATGAGATGTGCTCATTCCTGTCCTGACTGGACCTGTTGTAAATTTTACAGATGATTACCCTGAGGACACATGCCCTACATGTTACAGACCAGGAGATGGCTTAGCTACCTATGGCCCCGACACTCAAGAGTGATCGGAAGTTTAGCTAGTTGGTCTTGTTTTTGTTTTCATGTTTAGAACTGGAGTTGTATATATATAATTGAGACTTGAGTTGTATTTGAGATTTTTGAGTTTGTTGTTATTATATCAGTAGTTTTATTGTCTTCAATTTCTTAGTTATATTTCGATGATATCTTATCGTGCTTAGACTGTGATTGAGTTACACCATATCTTATACTTGTCCTCCGTTTGGAGTTGACCATGATGAGTACACTATATACTGCATGAGTTGTTGGTTAGAGACTTAGAACAGCGTTCTACCGCCGATACTGCGGCATAGGTTGGGCGTTGTTACGTACTCGTACCCTAACAGTGGGTGCGGGTCGTGACACATTTTTAGTGGTGGCCCATGCCGGTCGAGAGTCGCATTAGTACGATATCGTGGTGGTACGACGACTTAGTTGTACTGCTGTGAGCCTGCGATAGGACTGAGAGATAGGCTTTATCGGAGAGGCACTCAAGCACAGTTAGGAAAATTCTGCTTTAAATCATGCCATCTACATATCGTACTAATTTGCCTTCTTTAAAATAAACTGTCCTCCTTTGATATATCGATTCCTGCTCAGTATTGACTTCCTTGTTCGATCTGTCTTCAGGATGGTGGAGACACGATCACATCGCTCTGGTACAGCAGTTGCTGTAGAGGGGACTGCCGCCTCTCAGCCAGTTCAGCAGGGACAGGAGGCTGCAGCTCCTGCCACCTCTACTCATATTAGGAGGCAGGACCCAGTCATCCCAGAGATGCAGTTCCAGCAGCCGCCGCCTACAGGACAAGTGGATGCGACACAGATGTTTGCCTACTTCCAGCAGTTTATGGACCGGCAGCAGGCCCAACAGGACCGAGGCATGGAGTTGGCCCTTACGGCAGTTACAGCTCGACCAGTGATCCAGCAGCCGAGGACACCGAGGATAGAGCAGTTCTAGAAGATGATCCCCAGAGACTTCCTGGGGACAAAGGAGATTTTATATGCTGACGAGTGGATCGAGCATATTGAGGAGATCTTTCGCCTGGCCCGGATACCGGCAGATCTCCAGATAGAGGCAGCAGCTAGCCGGATACGAGATCTTGCTCGCACCTGGTATCAGTCAGACCCAGGGTGGGGATAGCTGGGCAGACTTGGGAGGAGTTCAAGGCCTTCTTCAAGAAGAAGTTCTTTCCAGATTCAGCGCTCAGAGCCTTGGCGTCGCAGTTCGAAAGCTTAGTTCAGGGAAGCCTGTCAATGGAGGAGTACGCTGAGGAGTTCGGCCGTCTCAGCAGATTCGTAGAGGGCTTGAGCGAGGCGGAGAAGGCCCAGAGGTTCCGGAAGGGTATGGTCAAGGAAGTCAAGTCCTTGACCAAGGGCAACAGGGATGCCACTTTCGAGGAGATTTTGACGGGAGCTTTATTGGATGAGGATGATCTTGAGCTGAGGCTCAAGAGGGGACGGGACGCTCACGGTACCAGCAGCAGCGGAGGCCAGGCCAAGAGGCCTCATGTGCAGATTTAGCAGACACAGGCACCAATAGGAGTTAAGCAGGTACATCATCAGTATCGGGTCAAGACCCGAAGGCGATCGGTTGTTCCTACTGTAAGAAGCCGGGACACATCTGGGAGCAATGCAGGAAGAGGTTGAAAGTTTGCTATTTTTGTGTGTCAGCTGCCCCCAGAAGATAGATTGTCCCATTGCACCTCCTTTTGAGGGAGCTAGGCCATCTGTAGCTCAGCACCAGAGGGGTGGAGCTTTTGCGATGGCAGCCGAGGAGACTGACGTCGTAGGTGATGGATTAGCAGGTTTGACCTTCTTGTTCTTCCTCTCCACTTTCATATGTGATCTCCATTAGTACATGCCAGGATATTGCTTGTGATTGCTAGATAGTGTAGCTACCCTGCTCGAGACTGCGGAACCACGACCAGTAGGATTGTATTGCTTCGAATTTGATTGATTGGGGGTTTGACCTAGGAAAGGTGCCATCATCTTCATTTCGAGGACGAAATTCTTCTAAGGGGGGTGGACTTGTAACACCCAGTTTCTAGAATGAGGGTGTTTTTGAAATTTTGTATTTATAAATATTATTTATTGTATTTATTTCACATTATGATTTTTAGTGATTTTTAATAATTTTTAAAACTATTTAAAAACTGGTTTAAGTCATGACTTGTGATTTTAATGTGCTGCCTGTAAAACCCTAGAGACTGCATGACCTAGAGCCTATCCATGTCATTAGGATGATTTAATTATCATTTTTAGCCGAGAGGTATTTTGGTCATTTTGACTTATTTGATTTATTTGATGATTTAATGAATTGGTGAATTCTAGTTTGACATTGACTTGTTGAGACCTAGTGGACTAGCCTAGAATCTAACCCTAGCCATAGTGACCCTAGTCTAACTTAGGTTAACCTACTTTTAGTCATCAGAAACTAATTTTATAATGAGGGATTTGGTTTAGTGAATTTAAGTCATGGTTTGGTTTTATGAAATGGCTTATGACTTCATGACTTGATTAATCATGACATAAGCCCATCGGCCATTTTAGTGAACCCCTAACCCTAATTCCTTCCTTTAACCAGCCATAGGGATCCCCACCCTATATAACACTTATTCTCTAGGGCTTGCCTCTTTCTTTCATTCATTTCAACATTGGAAAAGAAAGGTATTTGTCCCCCTTCCAAAAATCCCCATAAATCCATTTTAATTTTTTTTTAATCCTAGTTTCTTGCATTAGAACCTAATACTCTCCTATTTTCTGATTTTGGGGTTTAATCCCAGCTTTGGGTCAATTTGGAGCTTTTGTCATCAAGAGGAGGAATCCCCCATTTGAAGCTTTTCCAAGCTTTTTGCACATATAGGTAAAACCCTTTAAATTGATTTAAATTTTGATTTTCTTTACATGTAGGGCTGGATCTAGGAGTCCCCTAGGTGCCCCTAAAATTTGGGTGATTTTGTGTTCGTTTGGTGTCCGTATCGGACACGTGTCGTAGTGTTGTATAGGTGTTTGTTGAAATGCCTCAATGGATTGAATGTTAATATTTTTCGAAACAAATTATATTTGGATAGCACTTATATGTAGATAATGTTTGTATATGACTGAGCACGTATTGGTTGGTTTTCGTGTCCAAAATTGGACACGAACACGTGCACAAGGACAACGTGCAGTATCTTGCTACTCGGGCACTGTAGCGGACACGATACTGCACCTCTTGACACAAAATTTTGTACACACCTAGGACACATGACTGACAGCACGCACACCAAATTTGAGGCTAAACCATCGAGTGAATTGTAAGAAATCTCACTCGCAACGGTCGATGCCTGTCTGTGCACGCACGAAAATTGTTCACTGATACGGCCGAAAATATGACACGACACGGACGGGGACACGTTTTAGGCACCCTAGGACCTAGACCTAGTTCTAGCGAACCTAGGGACACGTCCACGTAGCAGGAAGTAACACGAGTCGTGTCCACGAGCCGACTGCATCGCAGCACGATGCAGTCTGTGCACGCGAAGTGTCTGTCACAACCCGCACCCACTGTGAGGGTACAAGAATGTAATAATGCCCAACCTACGCCGTAGTGTCGTCGGTAGAATGCTGTCCTAGGTCACAACATCTAACAATATATATATCTAAACAGTTTATACTCCCCGAATGGGGGTGACATAGCAGTAATAACTCAATCGCAACTAAGAAAGAGATAACACGATATGAAATAGAACTCAAGAAATAAATAGATGAAAAGTAGTCTAAGATAATCCCAGCAATATCCAGAAGTACATGGTCTCAGATACTGAATGAAAGAATATATACAACTCTGAACTCCAATAAAGTCTAGCTAAACATGTCCCATGACTACATAAAAGATAGATAGCCTAACTAATCTAATCTAGGCAATCGGGGTATATCCTCAGCTAGAGAAGGGTCCTCCTGAGGGTCCAGCTCGCAGGTGTCATCTAAGGCTACCCCGTAGTAAGTGTCCAGGCAAGCCTCCTCCTCGTCCTCTGTAATATTTTCAACAGGTCCAGTCAGGACAGGAGCGAGTACAGTACATCTCAACAGTTCATAGCAGGTTAGAAGATATAATCATGCAGTAAAGTAAGATACAAGTACTGAAAGAAGTACAGTATATAAACAGAGAGAGAAAGCTGTAATAGAAATCTACTATAAATAGAGAACTATCATGTGACTAGTGAGTCAGAGTACAACATAGACATGTAAATGGCATAGAAGATTCTGATAAGACACTATGGAAGAGATTCTGATAAGATACTACTTGGGTATTATTCACATGTCCATTTCTACTCCCCCGTACCCCCAATCAATACACAAGGATCCAGCCAGGTTATGTTATGATTCCATGCAAGGCCCCCGAAGGGTGATACATGGATGCCCATAAATGGGTGATTCTAGGAGATTCTAGGATACCCAGTGAATGGGATAAGAGATTCTAGGAGACTCTGCGATCATAAGAGTATATGTCACACGTGATCAAAGAACCAGTGAAGCATAGTGATACGCCATGTAAGTGAAACACACAAAATTGTTTGCCATTGATTGTAAAAGAACAGAACAATTATCGGAGGACTGAACTTAGACTCACAATACAAACTCGCTCGTACAAAGAAAGCCTTGGGACGAAAACCTAGGTACAGCAGACTAAGTACCATTGTTTATTTTTGATTCTGGGGGGTGACGATAGAGGCTCGGAAAAGCGACGGCCGCTCTGCCTTACTCCTTGGACGATCAGTATGCAGCCTTGGCTCGGGGAAGATCTGCTCGACGTTGATGAAGAAGTGCTCTTCTTGCTCTCCTCGGATTGCTCTCCTGGCTTCTCCCTCTCTGTGATTATCAAGAAGAAAGGGGGAGCTCTCTCTGTGTAGATCTCTCTCTTCTTATTTTTTATTCTTTGTTGCCGACCTCTCTTCTTTTTTTTTCAAGGGAATGATGCTGGCTATTTATAAGAGTGGGGGGTGATCATTAGGGTTTGCTAATGATTATCTGTTTGGAATGACGGCGCTCCTTCATTCTATCTGAACCCTTGATCCTGATTATAGTGAATCTCGGCCATTAATGCGGATAGCATCGTATCTCATTAGCAATTAATGCTAGCAGCTTTAAATCCTCGTGATTGATTATGCGAATGTCTGATTGCTCGCCACGTGTCCCATTAGCTTGATGATAAATGATATGCCCTGATCTCAGTAATTATGACGATGATGTCAAATATATTTGTTGAGATTCGGTTAAATCTCTTATTGATCCCATGCCACGTGTCTTAATTGTGAGTCCTGTCAGAGCCGCATAGGATTGACGATCCTCGAACCGTAGAGAGATACTCTTTGTAAGCCGCATAGGAAGATGCTTCATCGAGCCGCATATGCGTAATCTTTGTGAGCCGCATGAGCTGGCGTTGTATTGGGCCGCAGGGAATGTGTTCCCAGGGAGCCGCATGAGCTAGCGTTGTATCAAACCGCATGGAACGGGTTCTCAGGGAGCCGCATATGACTGATTGCCACGTGGCAATCTGGGACTTCTGACGGATTTGGTCAGAGATTTTCTTCTTTTCCCGAGGAGTCAGTCATTATGGCAAGGCCATTATGAAACTTTATGTCAGGGCCGCCACAGTGAATCGTGCTGGAGCAATAAATGAGGCCACTACTCAAACGACCAGCTGTAGGGAAGGATCACACGTGGCGTCCATCGAGCCGCATATGCCTTGCTGAACCGCATACGCTCCCGAGCCGCATGCGATTGAGAGTCTTCTTTGAACCGCATAGGGCCGCTCCTGTGTGGGCCGCATAAGCTTCTTACTCAGAGCCGCATGGATCATTATTCTAATATTTTCCATGCTTCTACAGGACCCCCTTCAAAGTTTTCAATTTGTAAAAATTGGACTTTGAACAAGACATGAACCCGTTCATGCCACATAGGATTTTTCTGTCTGCCTGAGCTTCCTAGCCGCATAAGTGCCTTTGCCGCATAAATTTATCTGGCCGCATAAACTTATTGCCACGTGTCCTGATCACGTGTGAAAATCTTCATTAAGTGCCTTTGATTTGATTTAACGCCGCCTTTTGGGGGAGGATCCCAAGAGTCTGTTCTGCCTTGACCGAAGCATTTTGCCTTTATTCTTTGGGGGCGGCGCGTAATCCGAGGCATACTCCGAGACGTCTGTTCGTTTCGTGGGTCTCTTTTGCCTATAAATAGGAGTCTTCTAGTCTCTTGGGGTTTCTTTACCTTCTCTTTTTGCTTTGATTCTCTATTTGCCGTCTTTGCTCTTCGTCTTTTAGCAACCGACAATGGCTCCCAAGAAGGCTGCAGCATCAAAGGCCGCCTCATCTTCTGTGGCAGCGAAGGGCAAGAAAGCCGCGTCTTCATCGACTGCGGCGGCGAACATGGCGGCTCCTCCGTTGACTGACGTACCCGCTTTTTACCCCGACGTCCACCCGCCTATCTCTGGTAAGGGTCCCTTAATATGAACTGCCATGGCTACGCCGCATATTTTATGCGCGAGCCTATATTCCAAAGCAAACTGTGTGTCCGACTCATGCTTGGGCCGCATGGGGTATGACCCAGGTTTGAGCCGCATGAAAGTGGTTGCGTAACTACTTCTTTAACAGGGCCGCATAAGCTCATCCTCGCTGGACTGCATAAGCTCATCCTTGCAGGGCCGCATAAGCGTTTTCGAGCCGAATATACTCCTTTCGGACCGCATAAGTTCCTCCGTACTGAGTCGCATGAGTTCCCTTTGAACGGAACCGCATGAGTTTATTCGTACTGGACCGCATGGGCTCTTTCAAACTGAGCCGCATAGGCTCATTTGAACTGACCTGTATAAACCCCGCACCTATGCTGAGCCGCATAAGCATCATGTGTTTTTGCGTTTCAGCTATCATTTTGACCTTGTTTCTTTTGCCTTTCTTCAGTGACTCTGCCCGTGAATCCTACTGGGGAACTTATGGTAGGCTCGCGTCAGTTTGCCTCGGGCGTTCATCGGGATGACTTAGTTCGTCAAGTGTCCGAACAGCTACTTGTTGATGAACCTTTGGAGCGACTAAATGCTATCAGGGTTCAATCCTTTCAGTTCCTTGTTGATATGATAAGCTGGGCAGTCTGACGGGAAGTATCTAAAACTGGTCTTCCTCTTTGGGGATGCATTGGTTGTAGAAAACTCCCGAGTGTTGGATGTTTCGGAGAGTTGGGATTTTGACCTGGACGGGATGCCGATTCACATCCCTATTATGAAGCGCCATTTCTCTTTTGAGTGGTTCAATATGATCGTTCTGGATAGGCAGATGCCGGACACCCTCACTCCAACCAGACCGGGGATGTTTGTTGGTAATATCCGTTATAACAGAGCCACTGGGTCAGTACGCGCAGTCAAAGATCCGGCCAGTCGGTCCGTGATGGGGTTAGTTCCAGGTACCTTCATCAACACCCCTGGTCCTAACTTTTCATTCTTCCAGGCTGATACCTTCCTGAGTCAGCTTGCTCGCAAAGGGTCCTATCCTATTGGTAGGTTGGTCCTGCCGAGCTGGTTACACCCCATTCCTCCGTGGGCTAATCTGTCCTCATGGATCCTACGAAAGTATGAAGAGTTTTTGCGGGGAGTCAACCTTTATGAAGCTATCCGGGTACCAGCCACGGGTCGCCCGTTAATAAGCCACTGTTCATGGCCCTTTTGGAGATGTACAATCATCGAACGGGGACCTTTTTTACCCCTGTTGGAGAATTAGGGTTCGCTCTTCACGAGATGTATGCTGTCTCCAAGCTCCCCTGGGGGATGAACCCTTCGAAGTGTATACGCCGACGAATGAGGAGCTCCAAGATTTGGATCAGCGATTCTCCGGTTTCATCACCGTGTATCAAGAATTATTATGCCATCATAGCACCTGTTACCGGACGACTATCCAGAAAATGACAGCTCGGAGGGGGACTCTCCCCATACTAAATCTTGGGTTGCATACCTTTTCAAATTTAGCGCGGCTGGCCGGGTTACTTCCCGAGATCGTTTAACTCCTAAAGAAGTGGAGGTCTTGATGTCGACTGCCAGGAGGTCGAAGTCTCAAAGTGACAGGTTCGGGAGCCAGATTGACTCCTTTAGCTACTTTCGTTATGGTACTCGGCGGATGTCAGAGAGGCACTCTTGGCCGGATTTCTAATGGTGTGGCTGCGCAACTGCGTGGTCTCAGGAGGGGCAGGCTCTATTGAGAGGATCAGTCGCCACTTCATTCTTTCTCTGCCGTAAAGTTGGCCTTTGGGGTCAGGCTGGCCCTCCTTTCTGCCATGGTGTGCAGTATTCAACATGGTCTTCGCGTCTTCTCGTCCAAGGTCATTGCTCGTGACGTGGCAATAGATTTTGAACGTGTAGAATTGCCTTACCATTACTTGCTGGGATGGCAATTGCTGCATTATCAATCCTTGATGAGACCCAGGACGGGAGATGGTATTACAGGTGATGACGCATTTCTTTTCAATATCACCACCAGCCTTGGGAATGTAGTACCATGCCGGCGTGTCGGTGGATGCTGGCGAGGGTGGATGGGTACAATTTCTTCGTATCCGTTCCTCGTTTCACTGATCAAGAGGTGAGGAGTGTTCATGTTGATGGGGTCGGACCTCCTCATTTCTTGCCTGAAAAGATGCATTTCTGGCTGCGCAACATTCGCCCGACGCATCTAGTTTACCGGAATCGCAACACTGTGTATTTGGAGCCCTAGTTGCCTAGTAGATTTGCCCGTCAATTTGGGTATAGTCAGCTATTCCTCGGGCGCCCCAGTTCTCACCTGGGATTTGAAGGCAGCATTCTTGATGGTATCAGAGCATGGAGCTACTATGACACCTGTCATACTCGGACTAGCTTCTTGGTCCCTGCCGCAAATGTGATGGATGAAATCCTGTATATGACAGCCCTGTATCATATCACGCGAATCCTCCTCCCCTCGATTTTGACTTGAGGACTAGCTTCATTGTGGCACTCGCCTAGTTGAGAAGGCTATGACGTCGAGAGCAAAGAAGAAAGGGACGAATAGGGTTCCTTCGCCCGATTCCGAATCCTTCGACACAATTGAGGAAGATAATGAGCGGGACGGCGAAGACTCCTTTTCTTCGGGTGATGGGATAATGGCGGGTCAGCCTCCCATTATGGCGGCTGAGATGGCGACGGAACAACCGTCGGCCGTATTTGATGAAGCAGTGGGCCCGTTACCGTCTGCTTCGGAGGAGGTACGGTAGATCTATCGCCCGCCATGCCTGGTCCTTCGCGTAAGCGAGGCAGGCATGAGCCTACCGGCGGAGGGGTAACTTTTTCTGTAAAGAGAGCGGCTGTCGGTCCCCGTAGGCTGCTTATTACAGAGAAGGGTGAGGGTGTAGACGATGTTCCGGAGGTAAGTCCAAGTCGGAGTTCTATCTTTGTTGTAGCTTTCTTTCCTCTCGGGGATATGACTTGATCATTATTCTTTGTAGGCGTCTGACGAACCAGGCTCTTCTGAACCATCTGCTGCCTCAGTAGTTGATCCGGCCCTTGCCGCTTTGATTAGCGACATGTGTGCCGCGGTCCTCTTTACGGGGGCTCTCTCAGCGCGGCTAAGGACTCCCAAGCTGCTGAGGCCCCAGCCCGGGGTGACGAAAGTTTCCTTGGGCCCATCTCCGAGATTTTCGAACTTCAGCGAGATGATGCCATCCTCGGTATCCCCTCCCGAGGATGCAAGGGCGGATGAGTCTTTTATTCCTGACTCGGAGGCTGTTGGTGAAGAGGTTGTGATGGCTGTAGGCAAACCTCAGCCTCCACATTCCTCCACTGGTAAGCTGAGCCACATATTGACCACCGAG
The DNA here is from genome assembly GCA_029216955.1 of Iris pallida. Taxonomy (NCBI): domain Eukaryota; kingdom Viridiplantae; phylum Streptophyta; class Magnoliopsida; order Asparagales; family Iridaceae; genus Iris; species Iris pallida. The sequence goes on along the minus strand of JANAVB010028822.1, from coordinate 71,352 downwards.
GGGGCTTATTTGCTCTATCAGCATATCCTTCGGGTCAAGTCGATTCATGGTTGCCTTGGCCGTGCAGGTCCTGACCCTTTATCTCCTGCCGCTGATGTTCTTGGGGAAGGCCCGGTCTACCGTGATCAGGGGAAAAGGAGCATTTCCTCCCCTTCGTCATCGCATGTTGAGACATCCTGCCAGCTCTGGGCAGATGGGGATGGAGTTGGTGCTGGCCCCGGCCTCGTCTTCGGCTGCTTATACGGCTCCGGAGATTGACTTCTCGACCCTGCCGAGCATCCAAATTCTACGGGCCACTGAAGAGGAATTGACCGATGTTCAAGCGTCCTTCCGTGCGGAGTTGGTTTCTCTTGTGGCAGGAGCGGCAGATTCTGTCGCGTCTTCTTCCGTGCTACCAGCCACACTCCCGTTGACACCGGTTTCCTCGGAGGCTCTGAACGAGGTGACGTAGGATATGGTCGACAGCTTCTATCGCCACTTAGGGAGGGGTGTAAACGCTGCCGTGGAACGGGGGTCCCTTTTTCTCTGTCTCTACGGGGAGCTCGGGGCCAAATTGACACTCTGAAGGGTCTTCCTGGCGGGCTGGGGTTAGCAGCGCTCTGGAGCCTAAGTTGACAGAGGCTGATCAGCTTGTGACCCAACTGCTGGCAGTACGGCAGGCTGGCTTGCCCGCCGCGACTGAACGGGAGCGGAGCTTCCTGGTCGCTGCTAGGGACAGGATTAAGCTCGCTCGAGAAACTGCCTGACCGGCTGTGTAGGAGGACCTTGACAAGTTCTCCGTCTCTTATGACCTACTGGGTCGTCGGAGTCAGGCTTGTAGAGCCCGGGAAGAATCTGCCTCTCGTGGAGTAGCTGATACGAAGGCGGATTCTCGCACTCCAGAAGGAGTTGGTCTTCGAGTCAGAGCGGGAGACTGCTCGTGCAGAACAAGAGTTGATTGCTCGAGAGGCCGAGAGGATTTCCCGATCCTCTGTCAACCTGGAGCGGGCCTTCAAGAAGTTTGAGGACAACTGGCGAGCCCATGCTCATCTGGAGGATGCGGCGGTGTTGAATCAGAAAGCGGAGCGCCGAGCCAGACAGAAGCTTGAGCGGTCAGTTGCCTTGATAAAGGACCGTCTTACGGCGTTATGTGTTCCAGAGCAGTGATCGGCTTTCTGTCTTCTTCTTCTTCTCTCTTTCTCTCTTTTTTTTTAATTTTTGCAAGGGGGTGTGATCCCTGCTGATATAGCCCTTTGATTTTTGAATAAATGAGCATGTTTTAACTCATCTTTTCTTTCTTGCACTTGGGTGTTTATGGAATTTGGACTTGCTGGGGGATTTATTTGTGGACCTGTTATCCTAGGCGTACCTTGGTTTTAGGTACGGATAATAGTTTAGATAGGATGTCCGGGACAGCCACGACAAAATGGTCATGGATGTTCTCGGTACTGGGGGAAGGAATACCGTAGAGCAGCTGGGCTCCCGGGCATGGTAAGATGGTGGATTTATGCTAAGAAGCTTAGCGAATGAATATTTGTGGACCTATTACCCTTGGCGTACCCTAGTTTAGGATACGGATAATGGGGTGAAAGGGAACCGATCACATTTGCTCAGAGGTTATGATGACATGGCAAACATGAAGGTTTTATCGTGAAATCTTCCTGCTCAGCGGTAATGAGAACATGGCAGGAGAGACTTTACGGAAGCTATTTGTGGTCAACAGAGGACATTTGTGGTCAACAGAGGACATTTGTGGTCAACAGAGGACATTTGTGGTCAATAGGAGACATTTGTGGACCTATTATCCTTGTCGTACTCCGGTTGTGGGTACAGATAATAGGTTAAAAGAGGACCGACATACTTGCTCAGAGGTAATATGGACATGACAAATATGACGATTTCTTTGACGGAGCCTTCCCACTCAGAGGTAGTGAGGACATGGCAGAGTGGGCTCAATAAAGATTGGGTACATAGAACGACTCAGAGGTAGGAGAACGTGGAAGTTCTATGCGAGGGGGCAGTTTGTTTTTGGTGGAAGTGAAGACGACTCAGAGGTAATGAGGACATGGTCGTTTCGGAAATTGGTGGATCGACTACCCTTTTTGTGCACTGGGAGTGCGGGTAGTGAATCCTGAGGGAGGATCTCTGCCAGGAAGAAAGTTCAGAGGTATAATCATACTTGACTTACAATCTGAAAGAGTGACCGGAATGTAAGTTCAGAGGCACCAGCTGGTACATAACTTGGTAATTTGGACTATTGAGGGAGTGAGAGTTCAGCGGCACCAGCGGGTGCATGGCTCGATAATCTAAAGGGTGGATGAGAGTTCAGTGGTACTAAAGGGGTACATGACTCGATAATCTGGAGAATGATGGATGAGAGTTCAGTGGTACTAAAGGGGTTCATGACTCGATAATCTGGAGAATGATGGATGAGAGTTCAGTGGTACTAAAGGAGTACATAACTCGATAATCTGGAGAATGATGTTCAAACATAGTATTTCTTCAGGAACTTGCCGTTGACGGGCAACATGAGCAAATCTCCGTTCTGCTTAGCGAGGCGGTAGGCGCCGTTGGAGAACACGGTCTCGATGACAAATGGACCTTCCTATTTTTGCTGGAACTTACCGGTGGTCTTGTGAGTCATGACCATCGGCCTCCGGACTGCCAGAACAAGATCACCCACTTGGAATGTTCTGATTTTAACTTTTTTGTTGAAGGCTCCTGAGATGCGTGCTTGGTATAGCTCGATCCTTTGCTGAGCTAGGAGGCGCTTTTCATCTAAAGCCTCCAACTCTTGTAGTCGTCGTCGGTAGTTATCATCCCTCGTCAATTGATAAGTGAGGGCGCAGAGTGAGGGGATCTGAGTCTCCAAAGGGAGGACTGCCTCGCTCCCGTACACCAGAGAGAATGGTGTATTCCCGGTGGCTGTTCGAACCGTGGTGCGATAAGCCCATAAGCACTCGCCGAGCTTCTCGTTCCAGTCGCGTTTGTTGGAGGAGACAAACTTCTTGAGGAGCTTGATGATTGTTTTATTGAATGCCTCTGCCAACCCATTTGCTGCCGGGTTGTATGGTATCGAAGCGACATTCTGAATGCGGTATTTATCGCAGAATCGGTAGAATGCATGGCTTATAAACTGTGGACCATTATCATGGATGATTCTTCATGGTAGTTCGAAGCGGTAGATAACGTGATGCTTAAGGAAGCTGATCACGTTTGAAGTTTTAACTTCTGCGAGTGGGACAGCTTCCGTCCATTTGGAGAAATAATCAGTGATCGCAAGTATGAAGCGATGTCCTCGGAAGGAAGGTGGGGTGATTGGACCAATGATATCCATTTCCCATGCTTCGAATGGCCAGGATGCCACCGTTGGATGCAGAAACTCGGATGGTTGGTGAATGAAATCCGCGTGGACTTGGCAGGCCTTGCATTTTCTGGCATAATCTATCGCATCTGCCACCATCGTGGGCCAGTAGTAGCCCATCCGGCGAAGGCGGTTCTGTAGCTTAGGGCCGGGTTGATGGGCCCCACAGACACCGTCGTGAGCTTCTCGTACAGCTTCTGTAGCTTCCGCATTCGACAAGCACCGGAGCAATAATTCATCGTAGGAGCGGCGATACAACATTTTCGTCTCTGTATCGTAGAAGAATCTGAGAGAACGCCGTCTGATAGAGGTAGCTTCCTTTGGATTCTCTGGGAGGATGTCGTATACGACGAAGTCGATGAACGCTATCTCTAGTCCTGTGTGTCATCGACCGTCTGGGCGGAATAACTTGCCATGGCTTGAACGTTGTTCTTGGGACAGACCAGTTCGTGATCTATTACGTCAACCGAATGATGAGCTTGGTTCGGTACTGCTAAGGAAGCGGCAAGGCCTGCTAGGGCATCGTCCTCGATATTTTGGAGTCTAGGGACGTGCTCGATGAAGAATCCCTCGAATGATGAGATAATGTTGATCGCAATTTGATGGTAGGGGATCATGTCTTCATGGCGAACCTCGTATGAGCCCCTGATCTGATTGACGATTAGTTGGGAGTCGCCGTATGCTTCAAGGTATTCTACCCCCAGCTCTTTTGCAAGTTGGAGGCCAATGACTAGGGCATTATATTCGGCCACATTGTTGGAGCAGGGTTCCGTTAGGGAGTAGCGCGATTGATCACCAGCCCAGTAGGAGAAATTAATACCACTCCGACCCCGACGACGATGTTTCCTTTGGGTCCGGTCCTTGAGGCGCCATCGAAGAACATTCGCCATATGTTATCGTGGGTGGCTGTATTCGAATCGGCGACCTCGTCTGGGATCTCTTCATAGATTCTTGATGACTCCGATCCTGGTGGGCTGCCAAAAAGTCTGCTAGGGCTTGACCCTTAACAGCCTTTTACGGGACGAAGATCATATAGGGGAAAAGCAATATTTCCCATGTGGCGAGGCGAGAGCTGAGGGCCCCTGGTTTAGTCATGAGGACTCTGAGGGGGTTGACTCGCGAGATCACATGTATGGTTTGTCCTGTGACATAGTGCCGCGTCTTTTGAATAGCGAATACCAGGGCGAGACACTCCTTCTCTACGGCGGTGTATCGATGTTCTGGCCCGATCATCATTCGGCTGAGATAATATATGGCCTGCTCATGGCCTGCACGTTTTTTGTGCTAGCAGGGCTCCAAGGGAGTGTTCCATTGCTCGTACGAGAGCAGGAATAGTTTTCCGGGGACCGGGCGGCCACCAGGACTGGGGATTCGACAAATATTCTTTGATGTCGTCGAAAGCACGCTGGCATTCCTCGTCCCATACGAATGAGACTCCCTTCTTCATGAGGTGTGTGAACGGTCGGCATCGCCCGGAGAGGTTGGAAATGAACCTCTTGATGTAAGCTAGCCTCCCTTGGAGGCCTCTGAGTTCATAGAGATTTATCGGGGGACCCATCTCCATGATTGTCTTCGTCTTCTCAGGGTCTACATGGATGCTCCGTGCCGTGATGATGAAGCCTAAGAATTTCCCGCTGGATACGCCCAAGAATGATTTCGTAGGGTTCATCTTTAGGTTGTGGGCTCTCATCAGGTCGAATACCGTTCTCAGGTCTTGCAGATGATCTTCCTTATGGCGACTCTTGATGGCGATGTCGTCGACATAGCATTCTACTATTTTGCGTAAATGTTCTCAGAAAATGATACTCATGGCCGCTGATATGTAGCGCCAGCATTCTTCAGACCGAATGGCATAACTGTGTAGCAGTATGTACCAATCGGCGTTCGGATGATGTGTGCTTTTCGTCGTCGGGAGACATCTTGATTTGATTATACCCGAGAATCCATCCATGAATGACATACGTTCAAAGCCGCATGTGTTGTCGATCATGATGTCTGTGATGGGGAGGGAAAACTCGTCCTTCGGACATGCCTCATTCAGATTACGGAAGTCGATGCAGATTCGGATCTTCCCATTTTTCTTAAGGACGGCACTATGTTGGCGACCCAGTCAGGATGTTGCTCTTCATGAATGAAGTCGCTGGCTATTAGCTTATTGACTTCGGCTTCAATTGCGTCCATGACGCCTGGGCGGAAGCGTCGTTGTTGCTGCTTGACTGGCTTTGCATCTGGCCGTATGTTGAGTTTGTGAAGAGCGATATCGGGGTCTAGCCCCGACATGTCCTCGTAACTCCATGCGAACACGTCGATATATTCTCTGACAAGTTTCAGCAGCGATTCTCGTTCTTGTTTGTCAGGCTTTTACTGATAAAGATCGGTTTTGGAGAAGATTCGCTGCCGAGATCCACTTGTATGACCTCATCTTCAGTAGGAGGTTCTCTCAGTTCGATCCGCTTTTCCTATTGCGCGTATAATTGCTGGGCCCACGGCTCTAGCTCAAGGATTTCGGGATATCTTCATCTTCCTCGTAAGCGTCAGCGAACGCCAGGTTGACTGACATGACTTGTCTGAATACATCTCCGATGCTGGTATCTGAGTCGGAAGTCGGTGATCCGGTTGAATGTGACTGCCAGTCGCATTCTTTATCTGAGCTTTCAGGGGTCGTAGTAGGCGTTACATACCCAAAACCGCATCGGGTTTTGTTATAGTAGTTTCGTGGTTTGCCTGCCGGGGCTGACGACTTCAACGGTGTCGTCCAGTTCCGTAGTTCAGTCCTGGTGTTGTCTCAAGATCATACCCCTGTTTTTGCATGAGATATTTGGATTGAGGGCTATAGAGATACAGAGGCAGTCTTCCAGCATCTGACCCGAAGTCGACTTCTTCCATAGCGAGGGGATGTGGGTTGTTCGTCCGGCCGAAGATGATCGGGTGGTCTCCTCCCTCGACTATTCGATAAGTGTCTTCTACTGGAGTAAGTCGGATGGCGGTGTACACGTTTGTCACCTGTGTATGTAGGTGAGTGCCTATACCGTGTTCCATAGCATACATTGTACATAGCTTATTGAGCTTGATGTAGTTCAAAGATAACCCTTTATTGATGAAGTAAGGTATCTTTTCTAGAGGGATTACATCATCTGCGGAGGGAACATCAGTGTGGGCAGCCACATACTTGGCTAGCTCTGGTTCCTCTTCGGCTACCCCCTGTGTGAATGAAGATTGAGAGGACGTCCTGGTCAGCTTGATCTTCAGAGGTTCAACTGACGGAGCAGAGCGTGGGGTTGTCGGTAGACTAGCAACCCTCAGTCTGGTAATCGATGTGGAGCGAGGAATGGCTGGTTCGCTAGAAGTTTCAGACCTTGTATCGGGATGATGACCTTTCTTGGGAAGGCGTATTGTCAGTGGCCTATCGGAGGGATTGAGTTTCTCCGTTTGGGGTTGAGCGACTCTTGGCAGTCTGATGGTAAGTGGCCCCGTTGTGGGTCTCGGCACCTGACCGGACCTTGGCAACCGGATTCTCATCTGTTCTTCTTGTGCGGAGAGACTGATTGCGTCCTTACGCAGAGTGGCCGTAAGGGGTGCGGAATTGCCCGATTTGCGAGCCTCAAGGTGGATCGTTAGAGGTTCTTCTGATCCTGTAGCCGTCTTGTTGTGAGCTTGCACATCTTCTTCGACCAGATGCTTCTTCGATTTTTCGTACAGACAGGAGTCTGAGTAATAAGATTCGACCCCCTTGAAGGGATCGATATCGGCAAACTCTGTCCTCACGAAGCCGTGCTTATCGACATATTTGAAGCACTGGTGTAGCGTGGAAGGCACGATCATGTAATCGTGTATCCAAGGCCGCCCCAGAAGGATATTGTAAGAAGTGTCGGCATCTATGACATAACAGGTGATGATTGGAGATCGCCGATCTGACACTTCAAACGGATCTTCCCTATTGGGTAGCTCCTGCCCGAATTGAAACCGCTAATGGCGGTGCTTGTAGGTGTCAGGCGATGCATCGGAATGCGAAGATGATGTAGCAGACCCTTCGGAATGATGCTTATAGAGGACCCAGGATCAATGTGCATTCGGTCCACCTTTACGTCGTCGATGTATCCAGTGTAGTATAGCGGGCGATCATGCAGGTTAGTTTTGATGAGCATATCTTGCGGAGAGAAGACGATATTGGGCATTGCTCCCGTACACGCACTATCTTAGAGCTCTGCAGGTTGGTTATCTCCCGTGAGGTTGACCTGAGCCAAGTATGCGTCGGCATTTTGGAGCGCCTCACTTAAAGCCGTACGGACATCCTTTGAGAGCCTGAGGAGTTCATATAAAGACAATTTGGCCGGGGTATTTGCTAATTGCGCTAAGATGTCGAAGTTGTAGGGCCTCTCCAGTCCCTGAGGTGTCTCCTTCCGGAGGGACTTGTCGAAGCGAGTCTCCTTCGACCTAGGCGTGTCGGTTGTCGAAGGCTGAGCCGGTCCCGGAGCATCATTGGTAGTGGGCGGATGATCATCAGTCGCGTTTTCGGTCACCGGTTGGGCTTGTGTTCCAGATCGAGTAGTGACGGCCGAGACTTCCTCTTCTTCCGTCGAGGCAGTGCGGCTGGATCTGACTTTTTCACTTTTCCTTTTAGAAGGTGGAGAGGGCTGAGTTACCTCGTGGACTAGGTCCGGATGGACCTACATGATTTCCCCTCGTGATGTGGTGAGGGGTACTAGACTAGCGGCTTGATCGCGAGCAGGCGGCAGATTAGCAATCTCCATTGTTGCCAGAGGGATGGGTATAACCCCGTCCTGAGTCTCTGTTGGAGGGAAGCTGCCGAATTGTACGGACACTATGTTGGCTGCCACGGTTACCTCTTCGAAATCGATGGCCAGGGCGTTCGAATCGATGAGGTTTTGGATATACCGTTTCAGTTGGTAGCAGTCGTGTGTAGCATGGTGGACGTAGCGATGGTAATGGCAGAACTTTGGGTTCTCCAGATCAGCCGGCCGAGGCTCCCGTCTTGGTAGAGGAAGCTGAATCCTATCTCCTTGTATAAGCATATCCATGATAGGCTTGACGTGACCGTCTTCAAAGGAATAAGTGATTTGAGGCCATTGTTTGTCTGCTGGTTGTGGCTCGGGCTTCTGGGCTGTATCGGTCACCATAGCCTACTTGCCTTTGTTGTCCCGGTTGTTGGAGGGGCTACCCCCATTGTTGTTGCTGGTGTTGGGACGCTTGCTCTTGTTCTCTCTCTCCGAGATATGCAACCCCAGTTGGCGAGCCTTCTTCAATCGTTCTTCAGCACTTGTAGCACTGATGATAAAAGCCTTCCAGTCCTTGAACTGACTTTCGCCCATCCAGAGACTAATTGTTGGAAGTAGTCTCTTTTGGCAAATTTCATCAAAGAAGAGTCCGGGTTGGCAGATGGTAACTTCATTGCGGTTTGACAAAACCGCTCAATGTAATTTCTCGTCAGTTCTTTCTCTCCTTGAACGACGTCCATGAGGGTAGACATCGTAACGTCCTGCCCTACCTCATAGAACCTCTCCAAGAACAAGCGTTTGAAGCCAGCGAAGGAGTGGATGCAATTGTCTGGCAGGTTGCGGTACCAATCGAAGGCGACTCCTTCCAATGCCCCAATGAATAACCGTGTGAGGATAGCGTCATCATGGAGCAGATGGTCAGTAGTGACCTCAAAGTAAGTGATGTATCGACTTGCTGAAGTCTTGCCATCATATGGGTTGATATTGAACGGCTTATATCTTGGCGGAAAGGGAACATCCCTCCATTCAGCAGGATATGGTTGCCGTATTCTGAGGTCTTGAGAGTTTTCTCGGGCGTGGAACATTGCTCGGAGCTCCTGAACCTCTCTTCTTACTTCTCGGGCCTCATCTGTCGCGGTAGGGGCCGTTATCTCGGGAGGATTACTGCCCTGGTTTGGCGCCGCTGAATTTGAATCTACGTTGATTGCGGGACCCGTGCTTGTCTGGCCAGGTGTCACTCCCTGCAGAGTAGAAAGTGCCGCTTTGATCTCGTCTACAGACTTGACCAAGGCATGCAATATGGCCTTCAAAGTGTCGATGCGCTGGCGATCGCTGGAACCGCCTTGATTGCTGTCTGTCATGAATACCGTCTTCACATGAGGAGTGACGGAGGGAGTGGTGGAGGATGTACCCTCCGAGTCATACCCATGCGTCGAGAATCATCTAGATATGTGGGGATGTTCTCTTCAGGTTCGGACTCAGAAGGAACACTACCTCCAGCTTCGAAGCTTGCTTCGTCTAGAGAATCATGGATGTCCTCGGGGACATCAGCATCTGTTGTACCCGATGGGAGGGTTGTTTCCCGGGGTTCGTCTCCTTGAAACATTGGATTATTGTGGACGTTCGGAGGAGTACTACCCCCAGCTCCTACGACCCTCAGGGTCGGGGACGATGAGCCTCCTGTTGCAGCAGATTTTGACTTCGAACGGGTGTGTTGGTATACTCCGGTGGAGGGTAACCGTTTAGCCGACAACTTCTTAGCTGTAGTAGCTGATATCTTTGGACTGGAGATGCTTGTCTTCTTTCCTCTCCCCTCGGCGGGGACCTTCTGAGCGGAATTGCAGGAGACAACAGGAGGTGTCTGATCTTCTGAGTTCGGGTGCTGTAGTCTGTAGAAGACGGACGGACGATCTTCCGTCACTGCCGCGTTGTTGCAGCAGCAGTTGACGATGATCTGGGTGCAGTGACGTCCATGGGAGGATTCTTTGCACGCCGAGGCCCCTTCTCTTTCCTTGCGCTTGTGGAGGATCGCCTCACGCAGGTCAGAGGGACCACTCTGTCCGTTCGCCGCCGGGGATTGGACTTGAGCGGTTCTGTACAACTTTCCATCAGAGGCCCGTGTGATAATCAGCGGGACGCCCTGATAGTCAGAGGTTGGGGCAGCTGTCTGGTCTTGATGAGCCCGCGCTGCCCTAGACTTCTTCTTTCTAGCACTTGTGGGTGCATAATAGGAAGAGTCCAAGTTGAACATCACAGAGTCTGGCTTATCATCCAGAGAGTCATCAGGGTTCGGACCGTACGAGAGACGGTCGAAAACTGATCGAGAGGTGCATGGAGCAGATGCTATGCGGCTGGAAGCGGAAACCGTACAGGCTATCTGCATGCGGTTGTCTCCTGTCGTCGGACGAGTTCTTATGCGGCTAGGGGTCACGACCGTGCAGGCTGGCCGCATACGATTGGCATCTGTGGCCGCATGGGTTTTCTGCAAACGATTGACTTTACTGGCCGCATGAGTCTCATCCATGCTGTCGGGAACTGTAGTCGCATAAGTTATGCGGCTGACAGAAGTAGCCGCATGAGTTTTCTTCATACGGTTGGCGGATGTAGACGCATGGGCTTTCTCCTTGCGGCTAATACTCTTCTGCGGTTCGGTCCGCATAGAGTCCCTCTTTGTCCCTGCAAGTCCAGCATCATAATGTTTTCTTCTGCCGGACTTGGGGACAGCAGAGTTGTCTACGATCTGAAGTGGGACCGCAGGAGAATCCTTCTCGCCGTCTTGAGCAGCAGAGGGCATCCCATCGAGGGTTTGAGGAGGAGCAAATGACTTCGGTCTCCATTCTTTGCGAGCCTTCGTGGTGCGGGTGCGCTTCTGGGCCGGGCCAGCGCTGCCTTCAGAGAGCATCTCTTCGAACGCCTGTTGGTCGAAGCGGACGACCATCTTCTTTTGTGTGGAGCCAAGTTTGGCTGCATCTGATTGCGTCACCAACTCCTCAGCCGTGGAGAAGTTAGTCTACAGCAGAGTCGCCATCGTGTTTGCCATTGATTGTAAAAGAACAGAACAATTATCGGAGGACTGAACTTAGACTCACAATACAAACTCGCTCGTACAAAGAAAGCCTAGGGACGAAAACCTAGGTACAACAGACTAAGTACGATTGTTTATTTTTGATTCTGGAGGGTGACGATAGAGGCTCGGGAAAGCGACGGCCGCTCTGCCTTACTCCTTGGACGATCAATATGCAGCCTTGGCTCGGGGAAGATCTGCTCGACGTTGATGAAGAAGTGCTCTTCTTGCTCTCCTCAGATTGCTCTCCTGGCTTCTCTCTCTCTGTGATTATCAAGAAGAAAGGGGGAGCTCTCTCTGTGTAGATCTCTCTCTTCTTATTTTTTATTCTTTTGTTGCCGACCTCTCTTCTTTTTTTCAAGGGAATGATGCTGGCTATTTATAAGAGTGGGGGGTGATCATTAGGGTTTGCTAATGATTATCTGTTTAAAATGTCGGCGCTCCTTCATTCTATCTGAACCCTTGATCCTGATTATAGTGAATCTCGGCCATTAATGCGGATAGCATCGTATCTCATGAGCAATTAATGCTAGCTGCTTTAAATCCTCGTGATTGATTATGCCAATGTCTGATTGCTCGCCACGTGTCCCATTAGCTTGATGATAAATGATATGCCCTGATCTCAGTAATTATGACGATGATGTCAAATATATTTGTTGAGATTCGGTTAAATCTCTTATTAATCCCATGCCACGTGTCTTATTATGAGTCCTGTCACAGTCGCATAGGATTGACGATCCTCGAACCGCAGAGAGATACTCTTTCTAAGCCGCATAGGACGATGCTTCATCGAGCCGCATATGCGTAATCTTTGTGAGCCGTATGAGCTGGCGTTGTATTGGGCCGCAGAGAATGTGTTCCTAGGGAGCCGCATGAGCTAGCGTTGTATCCTACCGCATGGAACGGGTTCTCAGGGAGCCGCATATGACTGATTGCCACGTGGCAATCTGGGACTTCTGACGGATTTGGTCAGAGATTTTCTTCTTTTCCCGAGGAGTCAGTCTTTATGGCAAGGCCATTATGAAACTTTATGTCAGGGCCGCCACAGTGAATCGTGTTGGAGCAATAAATGAGGCCACTACTCAAACGACCAGCTGTAGGGAAGGATCACACATGGCGTCCATCGAGCCGCATATGCCTTGCTGAACCGCATACGCTCCCGAGCCGCATGCGATTGAGAGTCTTCTTTGAACCGCATAGGGCCGCTCCTGTGTGGGCCGCATAAGCTTCTTACTCAGAGCCGCATGGATCATTATTCTAATATTTTCCATGCTTCTACAAACATGAAGTACCCGATGCTCCCTAAGGATAACATCTCAAGAAGGGATCCATATAGTACCAATCCGTGTGACCATCGTGACAGTACAAGTAAAGTAATCTACTGCAGGAAATAATTTTAAGCAGGATATGAAATGATCAGAGAATGTACTCGCCTGTATTTGAGTGTCCAATATAAAACGTACTGTCCAAGGAGTGGTGTCTGGCTCCTAATCAGAACAGCACAAGTCACAACAAGTCTAAAATGGCAAAATGAAGTCCTACTATGCATTCTACATGATTCTAGGTCAATCTAGGCCAAAGTCAACTCTTGGTCAACTCTGGTCAACCCTAGAAGTCAAACTAGGTCAACCATGTCTAAATAGTCTATTCTAGGCCTAGCTAGTCTACCTTAGTCTAAACAAGTCTAGCTTAGCACTCCTACACATCACTAGGTCAATCTAGCATCACACTTACACAATTAGATATTCCTATACATTATTTATTCACAATACACTATTAACTTATATAGGAAACACAACTTTACATTATATATAGATACATACATTTGAGTTAACATTATATATGCCTAGTCTAAGTACTATATATGTACATATAGATATGCATCACACAAGTACATTTGTATACACATAATACATAAACACATCTAGAGACTGGAAACATAGAGAGAATGAGAGAGAGGGTGCATGTGTGTGTGTGCAACATGAAATTGTGTGTGTATGAGTGTAGCTGTGTGTGTGAGTGGATAGGTAACAAGGTGCAGGAAACATAAAACAGTGAAAGGGAGAGAGTGTATATGTGAGTATGTGTGTGTGAGACAATGCAATGTGTATGTGTGTGCTAAGAAATGAGGGAAAATGTGCAGGAAATAACAGTAAAGAGAGAGGGGAACATGTGTGTTAGGGAAATCCAAAAGTGTGTGTGTTGATACAGTGATTACATATAAATACAGAAAACATAAAAAAACAGTGAAAGGAAAGCAGTTCAAAGGGGTTACTATGCAATCTCCATACATCTGAAACTGAACATAAGCAATATGTTGTCAACTTAACAGAATTCGAATGGCAGGTCTTAGAATGCAGGGAAATAAGAGTTCAAGACACTAGATAACACAATATCAGTTAACATTAACATCAAGGCTAACATGTAAACCTATGTTAAAAAACATGTTCTCAGTTCAGACATAAGGCCAAACCACATCCTGAAATTGGAACCTTACTCAGATTTCAGGTTAACTAAGAAGGAAAAAAAGGAAGGGAATCATATCCCAGGTTTTGAAAACTGGGATTCAAACTCAGGTATTGGTCATAACAATCTCAGATTAACCAAACAATTTTCCAGATTCTCATTTCATACAACTCAGTCCAACCTTATTAGTTCAACATCAAACACCCCAAAAATCAATACACAAATTGACTACTAATAGGAGAATTATGTATAGAAACTAAACCATCATTTAATCAGTATTAACTGGGTTAATTTAGGTGTCCAAATGGGCATTTGAAAACGGGGAATTTTTCCAGGAAACAAGTATCAGTTAATATAGGTTAATGAGAAATTGATTAGGAAAAATTAAACTAATCATGAATCTATTGATTGGTAATGAAGCAACCCATGTGCACAGACCCCACACTCCCTTTCGTGTCACCCAAGGTCGAACACGGCGTGTCCAAATGCACAGAACTCAAAACAGGTATGACAGTGCACTGTCGAGTGCACTGCCTCGTGCACACGTGCACTTGTGTCGTGTGCACGACACAAGACACGAGGAAGTCTCGTGGTCACCCACATAGGTAGCCCACCTATAGGGCTACCTCATAGGCCCATTGGCCAGTGTTCACAATGTCTCAGTGTCGGACACGAGGCCCGTATCAGTGGCAAAAATCAACAGTGCACAGGGCAGTGTGAAATCGGTGCGGGTGGATTTCTCCCAATCCGTTCGATAAGATGAGCTGAAAATTGGTCTGTGTCATGTCAGTCACGTGTCCTAAGTGTCACCAAAATTTCATCGTAAATAGTGTCGTGTCGTGTCCGCTACAGACCCTGATATGCAAGGGATCCCTGTAGCACGCGCGCGAGCGTGTGCGGCGCGTGTCCAAACAACAAATCCGACACAGCGACACAATAATCACCACAGAAGATCAAAAGTGCATAAGCAACAGTAAAACTAATTTTCCTATTTAAAAATATCACATAAAGGAGGTCGAGATGCCCTTTGAGGCATTTCGACAAACACTAATACTAGGGTTCTGATACGTGTCCAGAATGGACACAAAACCCAGGACACCCGATACGAATCCTATCCAGATGCTTAGGGGACTCCTAGGGATCCCTAATGATGAAGACAAAATGAAAATCGATGAAGAAATGGACAGATTACCTATTCTTGAACAATGGGTGAAAAAGCCCCAAATGAAAAGATTTCTCAAACCACCAAATCTCACAAATGTTTCCTTCCAACAAAACAATCAATACCAACAGCAAGAACAATGATATTATGATCTAATGTAACTGGTTTAGGAGAAAAAGGACCTAAAATGGATTTATAATGAATTTCTAAAGATAGGAATCACCTCTTTCTTCTTGAAATAATTTTTTTCCTAGGAAGGAGGCTAGCCCTAGATTTTAGGAGGGGTTTTATAGTGGGGGAACCTATATGGATGGGGTGGCTGGCTATGATGGGCTAGGGATTAGGGTTTGGTAGTTTGGGCTTGGGCCATGTTACATAAGCTATGGTTGATTGATTAATAATGACTCTAAATCATAAGTCATGGCTTATGGCTTTCTAATTTCTATAGCTAATAGGTTCTAATGACCAAACCATAGGTTAGGCTAGGTAGACTAGAGTCAAATCCTAACCAAGCTCATACTAACTAGGGTTAGCTCCTAGGATGATCTACATGGGTCCAAACTAGCCAAAAATCAACCTAGTCCAAATAATCCAAATAATTCCTAAAAATTCCCATAAATTCTAATTAATTCTAATAAATTTAAAATACCCCAAAACTAACAAAAATAACCTTATACTAGAAATGTGGTAGTGACAAATCTACCCTCCTTAAAAGAATTTTGTCCTCGAAATTGAAAGGCGAAATACAACTGATGAGAAGGATAGAAAGCATACACAGTCCAAAAAGATAAGGGTAGCGCTCGCGCATCTCATCCTCCCGCTCCCAGGTAGACTCTCTGGAGAATGATGCCTCCATGCGACGCGCACCAAAGGTATCACCTGGTTCCTCAGAATCTCCTCCGTCGATCTAGAATCCACTGGCTGCTTGGATAGGAGAGAAGGCCCAACCTCTATCTGAATGATCGAGCATATGGCTAGGATTAGCCACGTACCGTCTCAACTGTGATACATGAAATTCGTTGTGGACCCCCATAGTACAGGCGGCAAGTCTAGCTGTATGCAACGTCACCGACTCCGCTGATAACGAAAGGGCCGATGAAGCGCGGGCTAAGCTTCCCGCCTCTACCGAAACGTATCGTACCATGAGTCGGAGATATCCTCAAGAAAACCTGGTCTCTGACCTAATCACAAGCAAGGTCTCAATAAATATAATAAACAAATATGATCAAAATTACAAACAAACAACCTAAATCTAATCCTACTCTAATCTTTACCTCAAACTCCAAGGGCCTCCGGTGGTATCGGCCAGTGCCGATGTCTGTCCTGCGCCACACGAAGTTGTCCCTGATGAGCTTCACCTTCTCGGCCACATCAACAACCATCTCTGGCCCCAGTAAAGCTCGTTCACCAACATCATCCCAGGACAAGGGTGTACGGCACCTACGCCCGTACAGAGCCTCGAAAGGTGACATCTCAATGCTGGCCTGGAAACTATTGTTGTAGACAAACTCCACCAGATAAAGATGATCCTCCCAGGAACCTGCAAAGTCTAGGACGCACGTCCGCAGCATATCCTCAAGGGTTTGAATAGTCCGCTCTGACTGTCCGTCCGTCTGGGGGTGGTATGCAGTACTAAACTTGAGCTGAGTGCCCAAGCTGGTCTGCAGACTCCTCC
Organism: Iris pallida; assembly: GCA_029216955.1. NCBI lineage: Eukaryota > Viridiplantae > Streptophyta > Magnoliopsida > Asparagales > Iridaceae > Iris > Iris pallida. The sequence goes on along the minus strand of JANAVB010028822.1, from coordinate 54,906 downwards.
AGAAATGGGAAGTAAAACGGTTATCCCGAACTGAGACGATGCTGACCGGAACTCCGTGGATCCTGACTATCTGTCGCATATACAACTCCGCCAGCCTCTCTGTAGACGTACCCACATTGAATGGAAAGAAGTGGGCCGATTTGGTCAACCTATCAACGATGACCCAAATCGCATCTTTTCCTCTGGAGTACGCGACAATCCTGAAACGAAGTCCATAGTAATATGCTCCCATTTCTACTCGGAATGGGCAGCAGCTGCAACAATCCACCGGGCTCTGTCTCTCTGCCTTGACCTGCTGACAGACCAAACACCTAGCCACGAAGGGGCTACCTCCCGCTTCATTCTGACCACCAAACATGCTTCCGCAGATCTCGGTACATCTTGTTGGCACACGGGTGTATAGAGTACTAAGATATGTGGGCCTCCTACATAACCTGCTCCCTGAGATGTCTACTGGGCACACATAACCTGGAACCGTGCCTCAAGGCACCATCCTCTACATGAGAAAATTCTCCCTCCAGCAATCTACCCGAACCTGCTCTCGGAGACATCGCAGAGCAACGTCCTCAAACTGTGCCGACTTGATCTCCACCAAGTCTGACTGAATCTGCATCCCCATAGCTGCATCTGCACCAGGCACGATCACCTCAATTACAAGGTTCTCCAAGTCGGTAAGCAAATGCCGATCCATGGTCAAACACATGGCTGTCGGATACCTACTCAAGGCATCGGCAACCACGTTGGCCTTCCCTGGATGATACTGCAGTGCAATGTCGAAGTCCTTCATCAACTCCAACCATCTGTGCTACCTCATGTTCAACTCCTGAGTGAACACATACTTTAAGCTCTTGTGGTCTGTGAATATCTCCACCCTCTTATCATACAGAATGCTTCCACAGCTTCAGAGCAAATATCACTGCTGCCAGCTCCAGGTCGTGGGTAGGGTAGTTCTTCTCATGGGGACGCAATTGCCTGGAAGCATAGGCAATCACCTTCCCGTGCTGCTAACACAAACCCAGCCCCTTCCCTGAAGCATCACTATAAATAGTGAAACCACCTGATCCTGAAGGCAATGTCAGAATCGGAGCTGTCGTAAGCCGCTTCTTCAACTCATCAAAAGGTCTGACACTCCTCTGACCAAACGAACTCAGCATCCTTCCGAGTCAACCGAGTCAACGGCTCTGCAACCCGAGAGAAATCCTGCACAAATCTCCAATAATATCCTGCCAGCCCTAGGAAACTCCTGATCTCGCAACTGAAGTCGGCGTGCCCATGCCTCAACTTCTACAATCTTTTTGGGGTCAACGGAGATACCATCTCAAGTCACCACATGCCCCAAGAGGTCCACCCGATCCAAGAAGAACTCACACTTGGAGAGCTTTTCGTAAAATGTTCCTTCCTGAGAGTCTCCAGCACGATCCTCAAATGCTTCTCATGTCCTCCTCAGTCTTAGAATATACCAAGATATCGTCAATAAACACCACCAAAACTGATCCAGATACTGGTGGAACACCTGTTCATAAGGTTCATAAACATGCGTGTATTGGTTAGCCAAACGGCATAACCATAAACTCGAACTGCCCGTACCGTGTCCTAAAAGCGGTCTAGGAATATCCTCCTCTTCACCTTCACCTGGTGATATCCCGACCTCAGATCAATCTTGGAAAATACCGAGCTCCGCTCAACTGGTGAAATAGATCGTCGATCCGCGGCAGTGGGTATTTGTTCTTGATCGTGAGGTTATTGAGTGCCCTATAGTCAATACACATGTGTACTGACCATCCTTCTTCGCACGAACAACACTGGTGCACCCCATGGTGACGAACTCGAGAAGATTAAGCCCTTGTCCTGTAGCTCATCCACCTGCTTCTTCAGCTCCACCAGCTCGCTGTTGTTCACCCGATAGACATGCTGAGAGATGGGTTCCGCTCCTGGAACCAAGTCTATCGAGAACTCTATATCCCTGTCTGGTTACAGTCCCGACAACTCCTCTGGGAAAACATCCATATAATCTGCTATTAAGGGGTGTGGAATCGTCTACTCCTCGACCGAGACTCCCCAGAAGACTCTGCTGCTTGCTCTGCCTGACATCTGGAGTACTCGAACTCTGGCTCCCCCGACGCTCTGAAGAGAACTCTACCCCCTCTGCAATCAATGCTGGCGTGGTGCCTGCTCAGCCAATCCATGCTTAGTACTATATCGTAGTTAGGCAATGGCATTACGAGCAGGCTCACCTCCAACTCATGACCTCGCAAAATCACTCTCTGACCCTAACGAACATCACTCACGAGGATAATGCCCCTGGTCATAATCTTGTAAGTCCTAGGCAACGATTCAGCTATGATACTGTGTCTAATCGTAAAAGATACTAGAAGTTATGCGAAGCACCGGAATCGAATAATGCTGGACTGGAGTCGAGAAGAATCGAACCTGCAATCAGCTCTCCTATCACCTCTGTATCCCCAGCTGCCATGGCGAAAGCTCGCCCCTGCTGGCCCCTGGCCTGCTGCTGGTGCTGGACGAACCTGCTGTTGTGTCGGCAGGGCTGGTCCCCTCTGGCCTGCTGGAGCTCTGGCTCCTCCTTCAGGGCCTGCTCGTACTATGCGGCACTCCCTCATCTGGTGGTCTGCTGAGCCACACACCATGCACTAGCCCAGCCTCTTCCGGCACTCATTGAAGACGTACCCAGGCTTCTTGCAGTAGGCACAAGTGACTCTCTGTCTCTGACCCTGCTGGTGCTGTCTCGGCTGCTGCTGCTGAACTGGCCTCGCTGGATCGGCTGCGGCTGAAACTGCCTCAGCTGTTGATGCTGAAAGTGGGGACTCTTGGCCTGGCCCCCACTGCTGCTGCCTCCAACGGGTCTCTCCCCCTCTTGAGCCTAAGCTCAAAATCATCCTCTGCCAACAGGGCTCCTGTCAAGATCTCTCGAACGTAGCATCTCTGCTGCCCTTGGTCAGGGACTTGACCTCCTTGACCAGAACCTTTCGGAACCTCTGGGCCTTCGTCGTCTCACTTAAACCCTCTACAAACCTGCCGAGATGACTAAACTCTCCAGCATACTCCTCTACTGAGAGGCTCCCCTGGACCAAGCTCTTAAACTGCGACTCTAAGGCTCTGACTGCTGAATCTGGGAAGAACTTCTTCTTGAAGAAGCCCTTGAACTGCTCCCAAGTCTGCTCCGGTACCCCCACCCTGGGGTCTGACTGATACCAGATGCGAGCAAGATCTCGCATCGACTAGCTGCGGCCTGTATCTGAAGGTCTGCTGGAATCCTGGCCAAGCGGAAGATATTCTTATATGCTCGATCCACTCATCGGCATATAGGATCCCCTCTGTCCCCAGAAAGTCTCTGGGCTCATCTTCTGAAACTGCTCGATCCCCGGTATCCTCGGCTGCTGCACCATTGGTCGAGCAGCGGCTGTCGTGACGGCCAACTCCATGCCTCTGTCCTGTCGAGCCTACTGTCTGTCCATGAACTGTTGGAAATACGCGAAAATCTGAGCTGCGTACACGTATCCTGGAGGCGGTGGCTGCTGAAAGGGATCCTCTAGAATGACCGGGTCCTGCCTCCGAGCCGGTGGAGGCATACCCCCTACTGCTACTGCCGAGGTCTCAATACGAGCAGAGGTGGCAGGAGTTGCAGTCCCCTGACCTCGCCGTACTGGCTGAGAGATAGCAGTCCCCTCTATAGCATATCATGATGGCATGCTGCGATCGAGTCTCTACCATCCTGAAGATAGACAAATAAGAGTATCAATTTCTGAGAAAGAAGCGAAATAATAAAGGCGGACAATTATATTTCAAAGGATCAGCTGACAAAAGGATTTAGATGGCAATAAAAGAAATTTTCCTAAAGTGATTGAGTATCTTAAAATTAATGTCCTATATCCTACTGTAGGCTGTAGTGATACTCTAATTCGAATACCACTGCACTTCTAGTCTAGACCTGCATGGGCCACCACTAAAAACGTGTCACGACCCGCACCCACTGTGAGGGTACGAGAACGTAACAACGCCCAGCCTACGCCGCAGTGTCGACGGTATAACGCTGTCCTAGGTCACAACATCAAAATATAATATCTAAACAGTTTATGTCACGCCCCGCTCCCGTAGGATCGTCCTCGCTAAGGCGTGATGCCAAGTGGTTTACAAGATAGAATGATACATGGCGATGTTCCGATACATTATGTCCCGTATATGGTGCTCCAGCTCCTTGCAACGCTCCAAGGCCCAGATAGCTCCGCGCCTTAGCACGTTCGATGGAAGCTCCGCACCCACCGGCGTCTCCTGCTTCCTGCATGCAGACTGTGGGGTTATCAGTACATTGTTATGCACTGGTGGGGAGGCTAGCTCGCCCACAATGCTATCATTACCGAACACGTTCCATTTACTTTTGTGCACCTCTATTATTCATTGTCTTTCTAATCTTATCTTAGGATCAATTTCATGGCATATTGCATAACCTATCTCGTGTTGCAGAATTCAAGTGTCGCATAGAAAATATATGCACGACTTACCCATACTTACCGTCCGGCCTTCCCTGTCCAAGTAAACCAAGTTAGACAACAATTCATGTAATAACATAATGTGGTACTTGGAAAACATTCAATATAGAGTGCGTGTCCCTGCCTCGGGTCCTAGCGCATCGTAGGCGTATTCTTTAACTCATTGTACAAGTATTCTTGATCATGTGGTGTTTTACATTCAAGCCTGTTCAGGAGGTACTTGGTTCATTTAACTTAGACTACTTTGATTTCAATGCAAAGACTTGCACGTGGATTGCCACCAGCAAAGCCCCTATTCTATATGCACCGGTCACTGGCATGACAAGCCATTTGGACATTTCTCCTTGGTATTTCTCAACTTAGCATAGGGTGATGGCTGGTACACCCGTTAAGTCTCTTGAAATATCCTGCACTTACGTCCCCGGTGCCCAAGCCCGCACCCAGGCAGCCGTAAGCCCGACTTTTTGATTCCGCCTAGGCCGGCCACGGTATACACCACCACACAACACCCGTGCCGCAGAATTATTGTACGGACACAGCATTCGCCACCCCTCGCTCGTGCCGTTTGTCCACGACCATTTCGTATTATCTTGTCTTTTTACTTAACGGCTATCTCCGCCGTAGGCTAACCCTTAGCCATAATGCGTTATCGACCAGGTTGGCGTCCGTGCAGCGCGGGTAGCGAGCCCCGATGCACGTGTCCGTCACACCTGTCCCTAACCATTTTTTCTTTTCTTATCTTTTTTCATTCTTTCTTTTCTTTCTTTCTTTCACTTGTTCATTCGTTTATCGATTCATTCACGTATTCATTCATTCATTGATTCGTTGATTTATTCATTCAAGCATTACTCAACTCCTCGTACGGGAGTCGCCTTGGTGACCCATCGGTCCCATAGCCTTTCAGTGTCGCTATACTCTACTCGGAACGACTATATTGATAGCCTTCTCGTTCATTGTTGTAAACCATTCATTGTTTTATTGTTGGACGCATAAGGAGCATAAACGTAGGCTTGTGCCATAGCACGAGCATGGAGCGCGGGCGAGAGTTCTCGTACTTTTTTATGTTTCTTTCCATATTCTATACAAGCATACAAGTTGGGATTATTCCCTTAGCTAGGTGCGTTGAGTCATTTATTAGCATGCAAGAGGTTATCGCCTAGCGATTCTCGTGATAGTGTCCGTATTGTTATGTGTCTAGGCTAAGCACAGACGGGTTCATCGGAGCCACCCACCTTAGCGATGTTCGCATCGGCCGAGCGATACTCCGAGCGCGCCTTTGAAAGTCTAAGTCTGGATTCATCTTGACAGGCCAATGCAAGCATTGCATCGATTCTACATCTGGTCGAGGCCAACCCTTCGGGTCGACGGCTCGTTCGAGTCGTTGCACTTGCCGTTTGAATCGGCGTTCCGCTAGAGCGGAGCGGGTCGTTACAGTTATACTCTCCGAATGGGGGTGACATAGGAGTAATAACTCAATCCCAACTAAGGAAGAGATAGCATGATATGAAATAGAAAGAATATATACATGGTCTCAGATACAGAATGAAAGAATATATACAACTCTGAACTCCAAATAAAGTCTAGCTAAACATGTCCCATGACTACATAAAAGATAGATAGCCTAACTAATCTAATCTAGGCAATTGGGGTGATATCCTTAGCTAGAGCTGGGTCCTCCTGAGGGTCCAGCTCGCAGGTGTCATCTAAGGCTGCCCCGTAGTAAGTGTCCAGGCAAGCCTCCTCCTCGTCCTCTGTAATATTTTCAACAGGTCCAGTCAGGACAGGAGCGAGTATAGTACATCTTAACAATTTATAGCAGGTTAGAAGATATAATCATGCAGTAAAGTAAGATACAAGTACTGAAAGAAGTGCAGTATGTAAACAGAGAGAGAAAGCTGTAATAGAAATATCTACTATAAATAGAGAACTATCATGTGACTAGTGAGTCAGAGTACAACATAGACATGTAAATAGAATAGGAGATTCTGATAAGACACTATGGAAGAGATTCTGATAAGATACTACTTGGGTATATTCACATGTCCATTTCTACTCCCCCGTACCCCCAATCAATACACAAGGATCCAGCTAGGTTATGTTATGATTCCATACAAGGCCCCCGAAGGGTGATACATGGATGCCCATAAATGGGTGATTCTAGGAGATTCTAGGATACCCAGTGAATGGGATAAAAGATTCTAGAAGACTCTGCGATCATAAGAGTATATGTCGCAAGTGATCAAAGAACCAGTGAAGTATAGTGATACGCCATGTAAGTGAAATGCACAGAACATGAAGTACCCGATGCTTCCTAAGGATAACATCTCAAGAAGGGATCCATATAGTACCAATCCGTGTGACCATCGTGACAGTACAAGTAAAGTAATCTACTGCAGGAAATAATTCTAAGCAGGATATGAAATGATCAGAGAATGTACGCCTGTATCTGAGTGTCCAATATGAAACGTACTGTCCAAGGAGTGGTGTCTGGCTCCTAATCAGAACAACACACGTCACAACAAGTCTAAAATGGTAAAATGAAGTCCTCCTATGCATTCTACATGATTCTAGGTCAATCTAGGCCAAAGTCAACTCTTGGTCAACTCTGGTCAACCCTAGAAGTCAAACTAGGTCAACCAAGTCTAAATAGTCTATTCTAGGCCTAGCTAGTCTACCTTAGTCTAAACAAGTCTAGCTTAGCACTCCTACACATAGGTCAATCTAGCATCACATTTACACAATTAGATATTCATATACATTATTTATTCACAATACACTATTAACTTATATAGGAAACACAACTTTACATTATATTAGATACATACATTTGAGTTAACATTACATATGCCTAGTCTAAGTATATATATGTACATATAGATATGCATCACATAAGTACATTTGTATACACATAATACATAAACACATCTAGAGACTGGAAACATAGAGAGAATGAGAGAGAGGGTGCATTTGTGTGTGTGAACATGAAATTGTGTGTGTATGAGTGTAGCTGTGTGTGAGTGGATAGGTAACAAGGTGCAGAAAACATAAAACAGTGAAAGGGAGAGAGTGTATATGTGAGTGTGTGTGTGAGACAATGTAATGTGTATGTGTGTGCTAAGAAGTGAGGGTAAAATGTGTAGGAAATAACAGTGAAGAGAGAGGGGAACATGTGTGTTAGGGAAATCCAAAAGTGTGTGTGTTGATACAGTGATTACATATAAATGCAGAAAACATAAAAAAACTGTGAAAGGAAAACAGTTCAAAGGGGTTACTATGCATTCTCCATACATCTGAAACTTAAGATAAGCAATATGCTGTCAACTTAACAGAATTTGAATGGCAGGTCTTAGAGTGCAGGGAAATAAGAGTTCAAGACACTAGATAACACAATATCAGTTAACATTAACATCAAGGCTAACATGTAAACCTATGTTAATAAACATGTTCTCAGTTCAGACATAAGGCCAAACCACATCCTGAAATTGGAACCTTACTCAGATTTCAGGTTAACTGAGAAGGAAAAAAAAGAAAGGGAATCATATCCCAGGTTTTGAAAACTGGGATTCAAACTCAGGTATTGGTCATAACAATCTCAGATTAACCAAACAATTTCCCAGATTCTCATTTCATACAACTCAGTCCAACCTTATTAGTTCAACATCAAACACCCCAAAAATTAATACACAAATTGACTACTAATAGGAGAATTATGTATAGAAACTAAACCATCATTTAATCAGTATTAATTGGGTTAATTTAGGTGTCCAAATGGGCATTTGAAAACTGGGAATTTTTCCAGGAAACAAGTATCAGTTAATATAGGTTAATGAGAAATTGATTAGGAAAAATTAAACTAATCATGAATCTATTGATTGGTAATGAAGCAACCCATGTGCACAGACCCCACACTCCCTTTCGTGTCACCCAAGGCCGGAAACGGCGTGTCCAAATGCACAGAACTCAAAACAGGCATGACAGTGCACTGTCGAGTGCACTGTCTCATGCGCACGTGCACTTGTGTCGTGTGCACGACACAAGACACGAGGGAGTCTCGTGGTCACCCACATAGGTAGCCCACCTATAGGGCTACCTCATAGGCCCATTGGCCAGTGTCCACAATGTGTCAGTGTCGGACACGAGGCCCGTATCAGTGGCAAAAATCAACAGTGCACAGTACAGTGTGAAATCGGTGCGGGTGGGATTTCTTCCAATCCGCTCGATAAGATGAGATGAAAATTGGTCTGTGTCATGTCAGTCACGTGTCCTAAGTGTCACCAAAATTTTATCCTAAATAGTGTCGTGTCGTGTCGTGTCCGCTACAGACCCCGATAGACAGGGGATCCCTGTAGCACGTGCGCGAGCGTGTGCGGCGCGTGTCCAAACAAATCCGACACACAGTGACACAATAATCACCACAATAGATCAAAAATGCATAAGCAACAGTAAAACTAATTTTTCTATTTAAAAACATCACATAAAGGAGGTCGAGATGCCCTTTGAGGCATTTCGACAAACACTAATACTAGGGTTCTGATACGTGTCCAGAATGGACACGAAACCCAGGACACCCGACACGAATCCTATCCAGATGCTTAGGGGACTCCTAGGGCTCCCTAATGATGAAGACAAAATGAAAATCCATGGAGAAATGGAGAGATTACCTATTCTTGAACTATGGGTGAAAAAGCCCCAAATGGAAAGATTTCCTCAAACCACCAAAATCTCACAAATTGTTTCCTTCCTAAACAATCAATACCAATAGCAAGAACAATGATATTAGGATCTAATGCAACTAGTTTGGGGGAAAAAGGACCTAAAATGGATTTATAATGAATTTCTAAAGATAGGAACTCACCTATTTCTTCTTGAAAAATTTTTTCCTAGGGAAGGAGGCTAGCCCTAGATTTTAGGAGGGGTTTTATAGTGGGGGAATCCCTATGTGGATGGGGTGGCCGGCCATGATTGGCTAGGGATTAGGGTTTGGTAGTTTGGGCTTGGGCTATGTTACATAAGCTATGGTTTGATTTGATTAATAAAGACTCTAAATCATAAGTCATGGCTTATGGCTTTCTAATTTCTATAGCTAAATAGGTTCTAATGACCAAACCATAGGTTAGGCTAGGTTAGACTAGAGTCACAAATCCTAACCAAGCTCATACTAACTAGGGTTAGCTCCTAAGTTGATCTACATGGGTCCAAACTAGCCAAAAATCAACCTAGTCCAAACAATTCCAAAATAATTCCTAAAAATTCCCATAAATTCTAATTAATTCTAATAAATTTAAAATACCCCAAAAATGACAAAAATACCCTCACACTAGAAATGTGGTAGTGACAGTGTCTGTGCGTGTTTGTGACTTGGACACGCCGTGTCCAGTCGTAGAGACACGTGGGGACTCGTGTGGACTCTGGACACGTGTACGACACTACCTTGGCTATTAAATTGATGTAAATTGTATTTTTGATTTTGAATTTGAGGTTTCATGTATTCTCTGATACTCATCTCACTGTGTTCATATTTTTGAGTTTGAATTCATTTTTAATTTCTTTTAAAATGTAAATTTATATGTATATAAGAATGTTGATGTTGGTTCCATGACTGGGTGATTGGAAGAAAAAAGTGTACTGATTTGGGTTGGTGAAATAGGTTTTCGAATTTGAATGGGGATTAACTGTCATAACTGATACTTCTCTGTTGTTAAAATCCTGATTTTAAACTATATATTTTTTTACTGATTTTTGAGTCTATTAGCCATGTTTAAATTCACTACATGTTTGTTAGACTACTAGGGTGCATTAGCATGTTAGTTAGGATTCATTAAGGAATGAATGAATAAATGTTTGAATGTGATTCCTGAGATAACTCAGGTATTTGATTCACTGTTATATATTGATTCACTATTTAAATGTATGAATATGTTCAAGATAATACATTGGTAAATATTTGATGTAATGCAAACATGATATGTCCACACACCACACACCCTTAAACTTTCCTGCACATTCAACTGTCCTGCATTCCCTGGAACCATTGGTCAGCCCTTCTAATGCTCCATATTTTTGCAGTATTCTAAGATTAACCCAAATGCAATGTCATAGACACTCTTCTTTAGACACCATTGTTCTCAGATTAACCCACTGTTTAGATTAACACATGGACATAATGCTCAGTCCAGTCCTACTGGCATATAATACATCCTTTATCCCAATTCCTTCTAATGTTCATATTATGATTGATGCAGGTATTAGTTTAGGTGTAGACTAGAGGGTTCAGCCCTATACTATATATTTCAGTTCCCTTGTTATGGTTCAGTCCAATTTCATCTGTCCAGTCCAGTTTATAGGCTATTGTTTCAGCCTCTAAAGTTCATGAATGTTTCAGTCCATATTTCTATTAGACAGCCCTTTCCCTTCTCTATAGTTGTATAGATGTATGCATATATGAGTATTTGTAATATAATGTATAAGTAAATATGTATGTAGGTATATTCAGGTTCATGTATTAGAGCCCCTGTATGTTCACTCACCATACCCCACACACCACTGAGTTCATATGTACCTTATACCCTATCTAAATCCCATTTTCCTGAGAAAACTAACCCATTTACTGCTCTCTAACATGCCACACGCATTCCCTGTCTTTCTAAATTCTTGAGAGCAGTTCATACACAACTACCCTCTGTCAACATTGTGATTTAATTCCTGCCTTGCTCGACCAGCCCTACTTGCATGTCCACCCTCTACACACATCATCATATCACATACTCATATGTATTAGAGGCACACACCCTAATTGACACTACCTTGCCTTGTACTGTTTTACACTTGCCTATTATTGCCTTCACTAGAGTATCCTATATGATATGGAGTATTTTCTATATTTTGGTATTATATATACATGTATATGAGGGGTTGGGTCATTGGTTGAGGATGTGTATATTTAATATGTATATATATATATGGATATGTATTGAGGATTTCATATATATATGTTATATAGACATTTAGATTCATTATATGATAGATAATAGGCTATGTGATAACATTAGTGATGTATTATATATTGTTGAGTATATATTTGTGTACCGTATATGTTAGGCTATGTATATATGTGTGATATATGTATGTATCCTTGTAGAGAGGATAAATGTTATGGTCTTGTTAGGAATTAGGAGATTAGCCTTGTATCTAGTTAACCAATACCTAGACATGGACTCTTAGACCAAATTGACCAATGTTGACTATGACCTTGATTGACCCTATATAGTGGACTTTGACTCTTAGTTGACTAAAGGGTTGACCAGAGTTGACCAGAGTTGACCAAGTTGACTTGGACCTAGTTTGACCTAGACAGTTGACCAGGTTTGACTTAGAGTTGACCTTGACCTAGATTGGTCTAGAAATCATGTAGATTGTATCATAAAATTCATTTGTCTTATTTTAAACATATTATAACCTGTACTGCTCTATTTAGGACATTGTGACTCCGGTGCAGACATCTGACATTACACTACTCTTTTCAGAGTATCAGTCAAGTACATTTTTTGATAGTTCTCTCATTTACTTGTCAATTACTGTACTTCAGTTCTAGTTAGTTGTATACGATTCTCTGTTACAACACGTATGGATATTTTTGGATTCATGTATACGACACACATTTATTATCTAGCCTCTATTACTGGAATCATTCTGGAATCATTTACTGGTATCTTCATATTACTGGCTGGACTCATCTTGAATCATTGTGTCAGAATTCTGGATTCACTTGCTGGGAAGGAAAATACTAGAGTAAGACATATAGACATACCCCATTTCTGGAATCACCCTTTGCTAGAATCAAACTGGAATGATAGCTATCTCACACCAGCCAGGTGTGTGATGTGCCGGATTATCCATAGCCGTTACATGACGATCTCGGTATTTAAAACATACTGCTAGAGTATAGGTTGGACTCACCCTGGAATCATTGATCAATATAACTGGAATCGTCCCTTACTGGGTTCATCTGTATTAGATTCATCTTGTACTGGACTTACATTGGAGTTACACTTGTCTACATTGCTGTCTGAACTTTATATCATATTACGCTGGTTCAGCTAGTTCTATTTTTACAGTCTTCATTGCTATGATTCTCTCTTGTTTAGTTATTTACTTCCCTTGCACTTTATCTGTCTTTCTTACCATCACCTGAATATAAACTGTCATTTTCATCAATACAACTGTCTATGATGCTTTATAGTTCTCTGTCATTTACTTGGGTTTTCTAGATGAGATGTGCTCGTTTCTGTCCTGACTGGACCTGTTGTAAATTTTACAGATGATTGCCCTGAGGACACATGCCCTACATGTTACAGACCAGGAGATGGCTTAGCTACCTATGGTCCCGACACTCAGAAGTGATTGGGAGTTTAGCTAGTTGGTCTTGTTTTAGTTTTCATGTTTAGAACTGGAGTTGTATATATATAGAATTGAGACTTGAGTTGTATTTGAGATTTTTGAGTTTGTTGTTATTATATCAGTAGTTTTGTTGTCTTCAATTTTTAGTTATATTTCGGTGATATCTTATCGTGCTTAGACTGTGATTGAGTTACACCATATCTTATACTTGTCCTCCGTTCAGAGTTGACCATGATGACTAAACTATATACTGCATGAGTTGATGGTTAGTTAGAGACTTAGAACAACGTTCTACCGTCGACACTGCGGCGTAGGCTGGGCGCTGTTACGTACTCGTACCCTCACAGTGGGTGCGGGTCGTGACACCCACCACCACCAGCAACCACTTCCAGCCTCCTTCCCTCATCCTCTTCACCCTTTATACCACCACCAGTTTAACCACCACCATAGCCATTAATCCATGCCGCCACCTCCATGGTTGTCGTGCGCCACCGCCGACCTCCGCAACCGCCGCCCCCGCCGGCCAGGCAAAGCCGCGTGCCGCCGCGTAGTGCTGCCACAGTAGCAGCTGCTGCCATGGCTCGGCCGGTGATGGCCGAGCAACTTCACGTGCGTACGGGCGCCATACCCGCGGCGTGGCCGTCGTGGCTGGACTCACCTTGGCCAGGCGCACCCCTGGGATGGGCCCCATGGCGATTCCCCCCGTCTCCGACGTGGGAAACGTCCGATTGGTACGTTTTGCACGGGTTCCCGTCGTGACGAGCCCGGAAACGAAGCTGAAATGCCGCCCCATCGCAGCAACTTCGTGCATAATTTTCGAAAAATTCGACTATTGGATCGGCAATTTCTTCTTTTCGTCACAATTTTGGTATATCCATCTTCACTCCTGTCAAGTTTCGTCCGTTGATCTTATCGTTTGATACATCAAAATCGGCTGCCAAGTTGACCGTTTAAATTGTATAAATTTTGGACAATTTTTAGGAGCCAACTTCGTCAGCTTGTACCTCCTCCACCGCAGCTCCATTTGGCATGCTACCAGTTCTTGTGCAAAGCTGGTATAACCCTATTACTACCCCTCCAGTTTTGTTTCATTGTGAGCTTGTTTGATTTGTTTAATTCGACGCCAAAGTTGGTCGTCCGAATTCGTAATATCCAACTTATAAAATTCCATTTTTGAACACGGGACTCCAGATTTCATTTCGGATACCACCAGTAGACTTGTGGCATCGTTCTGGCATGTTTTTATATATAATTTGTTAGATTTGGAGGACGTGGGCTCTGGCATGCATTTCGGTGCAAAGTGGGTCCCACATTCCGAGTCAACGGGACTTTTGACGTCGGTTCATCTCGGAATCCAATTCCGAATATACCGTTGAGTTCGTATCGTCAGTATGGACTCATTGACATATAATTTTCTAGGTTTTGGTGGACATTGGATCCGACACGTATTTCGGTACAAGTCGGATACCAATATCCGGGTCAACAGGTCATTTGAGATCGGCTTATCGAAATCCAATTCCGGATATATCGTTGAGTTCGTATCGTCATTCTGGACTCGTTGATATGTAGTTTGCTGAGTTTTGAGAACATTGGCTCCGGTACGCATTTCTGTGCAAACCGGAATTCCAAGTTCTGGTCGATGGATCAAATTGAGATCGGGTCAACGGAATCCAATTTTGGATATACCGTTGGATTCGTATCGTCATTCTGGTTTCGTGGACATATAAATTATTATATTTTGTAGACTTATTTTCTTGCACATTTTTTCGGTGCAAAACGGCTGCGACACGGATACCATTTTGACCCGAAATTACCTTTTGCCCTTGTGTCCAAATTGGACCGATGGGTAGGCTATCCTAGCTACTTTGACCATTCTGGATATGTTGGCGATGTTTATTTCATCATCCGACAATGAGATCAGTCAATTCTTATAATATTTTTATTTTGGGATTAGTACAACGGAACTGAGATCAGTCAATTCCAGTGATCTCACATCGCTGAAATTGGCAAGACGGACACGTGGATCACTATAATAAGATTATTAACTTTACCGTTAACCATCTTATCTTGATTTACGCATCGTAAGTTTTGACGTACGAATAACAAAGTACACTTTATATCTTTAATAATTAGACTAGAATTGACCCTATTTGACAAGAGTTGACTAGTTGACCAAAAGTCAACTGTAAGTCAACACTTGACCTAGTTTGACTAGATTGTGATCGGAGTTGACCTAGAGTTGATTTGACTTAGAAGAACCTAGGATAATATAGACTGCTTGTAGAGATTAATTTATTACAACTTGAACATCTTGTAACCTGTGTTGCTTTAATAGGACTCTGTGGCTTCAGTTGGACCCTATACCTATCAGCTGTTCAGGTTATCAGGCGAGTACATTCTCTGATCATTTCATATCATGTTTAGAATTATTTTGCTGCTTTAAATTACTTTACTTGACACTGTCACGTTGGTCACACGGATTAGTACTATATGGATCCCATCTTGAGATGTTATCCCCTTAGGGAGCATCGGATACTACATGTTCTGTGCGTTTACTTACATGGTGTATCAATATGATTCACGGTTCATTGATCACTTGTGACATGTACTCTAATGATCACAGAGTCTCCTTGAATCACCCACTTATGGGTATTCCCAGAATTACCCATTTATGGGCCTACCATGTATCACCCCTTGTGGGCCATTGTATGGAATCATAACATAACCTGGCTGGAATATTGTGTATTGATTGGGGGTACGGGGGGGTAGAAGTAGACATATGAATATTATCCAAGTAGTGTAGCATCAGAAGCTTTCCATAGTGTAGCATCAGAATCTCCTATGCTATTTACATGTCTATATTGTACTCTGACTCACTAGCCTTTGTTAGTTCTCTATGTATAGTAGATATTTCTATTACATTTCTCTCTCTGTTTACATACTGTATTTCTTCAGTTCATGTATCTTACTTTACTGTATGATTATATTTTCTAACCTGCTATGATCTGTTGAGATGTATTGTGCTCGCTCCTGTCCTGACTGGACCTGTTGATAAATTTTATAGATAGCTTGGAGGTTGCCTTCTAGCCTAGAGTAGAGGTTGTATAGATAGTTATTTTAGTTGTCTTGAGTTGTATTTACTTTATGGATTACTGTATTTGAGATTTGAGATATTTTCTGGGTTTGTGTATCTTAGACACTTAGACTTCTATCTGCGGTATCTGATTTGTGGATTTTATGTTTTATCTATCTTTTATCATGTTCTACCTTAGATGTGATTGAGATTGTATTTGCTATGTCACCTCCATTCGGAGTGTATATACTGTACAGGTACCTTTATATTGTTAGATGTTTGTCCTACGACAGCATTCTACCGCCGACACTGCAGCGTAGGCTGGACGTACCCACGTCTCGTGCCCTTACTCTAGGGTGCGGGTCGTGACACGTTTTTAGTGGTGGCCCATGCAGGTCGAGATTCGCGTTAGTACAATTTCGTAGTAGCGCAACGACTTAGTTGTACTACTACGAGCCTGCTATAGGATATAGAAATTAAGATGTTAGGATGAGAGGATACTTAATCACTGTTAGGATTCCTTGAGACATTCCTAGGAGGACCCTTGAGAATCTCATTTTGAACTCTGATTTAAACTCCCTTTCCCTTATTTTGATTCACCTTTTTTCCTTGATTTGGATTTGATTTTGGTGGATTCATTATAGAACTTTGAATTCTGGTATTAGTTGATAATTTTGATAAAATTCTGTAGTTGTTGATTTTAATTTTGTTTTAATTAATATTTTCAAATTCAAGGCACTAAATCACACTTAGGATTCTTTGAGAGATTCCTGGGACGACCCCTGAGAAACTCATTTTTTATCTTCAATTGGAATTTCTTTTCTGCTTATTTGATTCACCCTCATTTCTTGCTATTAAATTTGAGCTTGATGGGTTCATCTTATTTGAACATATAAGAAAGAACAGATCTTCATTATTCCTTCTTGCCATTATTTCCTTGCATTCTTAATTTTTTTTTTCTTAAACTTTGTCTAATTACACCAATCACCCATATCTCATCATCCCTACTAGATGTACCTCGAAATCCTTGAATATTCATATCTTCTGCCTGGGAAAGTCTGAAGAAGTGACGTGAATCATGTATCTCAGAGGAGACATAACTGATTATTATATGATGATCTAGAGGAAATCAAAATATGGAGTATTCAATATCGAAACCTTGAGATAGAAATGCAGTAAAGGTCTCGAATAGAATCAAGAGATGTATACTACCAATCTGAAAACGATCACACTTAGGAAGATTTTGGGGTTTTGAGATAGTTTATAGGTGTATTCAAACTGATGAGGATATTCAAGGTCAACCTAGATTTGAAAACCTCGAAACTCTGGTTATTGATTCTTGGGAAGTTTGCAAGAAAATGACTAGGGATAAAGGGAACATAAAGTTATAGAAATTTAGAGATTGTTGTAGAATTTTTTTTAGGAGAATAATATTCAAAGGTGTATGTCGAAGAAAATACGGAAGTTGATTTTATGATGGAGGATAAGTTTTGTAAGGCCTAGAGGTATTTAAATTAAATAACACAAGGAGAACCATTTGAACAAATTTAAGGATTTCGTAAACGGGATTTAGAGGTTTCGGGCCAAATTTAAGACAAGGTGAAAGAATTTGGAAATTTAATAAATGGTTAATGTTGATTCCTAAGTGTGAAGGCTATGCTTCATTAGTAATGTTTGGAAATTGGAAATTGCCTACGGTAGTCATGGTAAAGGCTTAGGTAAAGGTTAATTTTTTATATGGAGACTGGTGAGGTAAGGATACGATTGGCAAGTTATGACCAGATGAGCTTAAGGGTATCAGAAACAGATGATTAACTTGATCTTCCTTATCTTGTGCATTTATTTACCACCTCTTGAACCCCCACTTTCTATTTGAGATCCTTTGACGTTCCTTATCGTGACCTTGACATTCGGAATATAATACTAGCTGTTATCCTCCAACAAATCTTATATACAAGACCTAGATGAACTCACCTTCGTGTAGGTATATCATGTCCCACTAAAACCCGTCTCCTTGTACTCTATTTTTCTTGATATGATTTTCTGGTCAAATGGCTAAACTATAACCTCTACCATGATACTGAATTATTCCTGATTTCAATTAGAGGTCCAGCCTTGACTCAATTTCTTCGACCCGATATGTGATGATGTTTTGCTTGATTCCTTAAATTCTTAACCTTGTACCTTATCTTGATTGCTTGACCCATTTAGATAAGAATCTGGACTATGTATCTTCGTTTATCACTACCACCCTTACTTATATCTTATGCTGCTAATTATCCTTAGTTTTACAAGCTTATCCTTTTCGAGCTTCATCATGACATATTTTATTGGGTGCGCACCAACTAATATATTGTCTAATCAGAACCGGCGTATGATGGTCTGATCAACCTATTGCCTTTTGGTTCGCTTTTCATATTAATCTACATGGATGGAGACATAGTTAAGCTTGCCCTAGAATCTTATCCGCAATAGCCTTGATAATTCTCCTTGGAATTATTTTATCGCCTATGAACCTCGCATTCGTATCCAGTTGAATTAAATTTAATCATGACCTGGATCTTCATCATTGGATGGTCGTGCTCATACTTGATTCATTGATTTCCCATCTTACCCAAATCTCGATTTATCCCGAAGTTGATCAACTTAGATCGTGTCAAGACAAAATCTATTTGTGATTTGTTGTGCCTAAATTTTCAATTTTTACCATTTTATGGAATAGTAACATTTAAATAATTTCTCAATTGTTTGTTAATGACTAATTTTTTTTATATAGGATGGTAGACAACCCTTATAACCGTGATGTTTGTTGTTCCCTTACCTTTCCAATTAGGACACCCTAGATTGCTTGTGTGTTGATACCATAGTACTGTTATGACCTAGAATGACCAGTGCACCTAGGTGAGACTTCCAACTGCTACAATATGCCCTAACCCTGTATGTTATTCCTTTAAATTGCATGGTTTAGATAAAATTCTTAGGACCATGATTGTCGGGAAATAGGGATGTTACCCCATTTAGTATCAACTGTGGATATATATATATAGGTTAGTCCTTGATGTGGGGAATGTGTGTTTCTAAACCTGTAGCTTATGAGATTTATAGTATCAGCCTTGATAGGATGTACTAGTCTTTGGTGAGTATAAATGTGTTTTGAGAGATAGGGGCCTATATGTCTTAGTATGCATCATTCCTATAGTAATAGAATGTATTAATAGATGGTTAACAGGAAGATAATGTCTTGAGCATACCTATAGCCTATGGTCAGTTCCTTTTTATCCTTAGTTAAGACCACTCTAAAATAGGTCAAATCCCTTGAGTATAGGATCCAGTCCAAATTCTAGTGAAGTCCCATCCCTCCCCGTACAAAAGAGCAATATTGGAGGTATTCCTAGAGTGACGCAATGTGGATATCAGTTTATTATTCCAATATTTAGGAAAAGGTTGCTTTAGATATTGGGTAGGTTAGAGGCATTAGAAGGAGTACTATCGATCTTAAATTTCGAGGACAAATTTTTTATAAGGTAGGTAGGATGTGAGCACCCTGAATTTCGGGTTGATTTTTTTTTTTTTCTGATTGAATTAGTTTCAATAAATTATTCTGTTTATTATCTTTAAGTGCACTTTTCCGTGCCTTTGATATTTGGAGTGTCAGGGATGTTTGACTCTGGAAATGTTCTTCACGAGTTTTGTAGTGACCATGATTACCTTCATGATGGTATATAATGTCCCATCCAAACTTGTTCACCTTGTACTCTTTCTGCTTCGCACAACTTCGGATCGATTTAGACCATTTGATTATTAATTAATTTTTCCACTCTTTTTGATCACCATATGCACGTTACCATGACTTTTGATTTGGGAGCACGAGATAAGTCATTTTCTTGAAACCAACTTCTCATGCATGATCTGCTCGAGACGCTCTTCACTCATGACCTTCGTGTCCCTCTCAGACACACCATTTTGTGCTCCGTTTGCTTCACACAACTTTTCTGACACGTGACCCAATTTTATTCACCCCACGGTGTCACATTTATTTTCTAACTTTATTTGTGGGTACCCCTGTCGACGAAAACCTGTCAACCAAAATATGGACATGGCCCACATTGAGCCTACTATCCGTATGACACTTGTGTGCCATTTATTGGAATCCCCACATGCTACTTATTTACCCATGATCATCAACACCTATTTAAATTCGATTATTGCAATGTCCGATTTTGATCCAACCCGGCTCGACTGAACCCAACCCCAGCTCCATGTTACTCTCTCTCATGACACCCTCAGCCACATTACCCTTGAAAAATACTAAATACCCTATCTACATATTTTTATATGTAATGGAAATTCTGTTTATTAAAAATCCATAAGAATGACCTATTTCCTATAAATAAATCCTAGCCTTTGGATTCTCCAAATAAATCCTAACCATTAAATTCCTATATGACAAATTCCCACAATCTCACAACTCACCCACAGCCGGCCCTAACATTGAGGAATTAGTTTTTTCCTCTCTCTTTCCTCCATTGATTGCACACGAAGTATAATTTTTCACACACAAAATTCCTCTCTCTCCTCTCCAACACTACACAGCAGCTCTAGATAGCCGAGCTCACTCCCTTAGACCGACCTCCCCTCCTCTCTGGCCGAGGCCGCCGGCCACAACCCTCGCCGACGCTGTCCACCACCACCAGTAACCACTTCCAGCCTTCTTCCTTACTCTTTACCATCGATACCACCACCACTTTAACCACCATCATAGCCATTAATCAACGCCGCCACCTCCATGGTTACCGTGCGCCACCGTCGACCTTCACAACCGCCAATCCCGCCGGGCCAGGCTAAGCCGCACGCCGCCATGCAGTGCTTCCACAGCAGTAGCTGCTGCCATGGCTCGGCCGACAATGGTCCAGCAAATTCGCGCGCGTGCGGGCGCCGCCGCCGTCGGTGTGGCCGCCGTGGCTGGCCTTCCCTTGGCCGGGTGCACCACCGGGACAGGCCCTGTGGCGAGTCCCCGCGTCTTCGACGTGAGAAATGTCCGATTTGTGCGTTTGGCACCGGTTTCCGTCGTGACGAGCCCGGAAATGAAGCTGAAATGTCGTCCCATCGCAGGAACTTCGCACACAAATTCTGGAAATTCGACCATTGGATCGGTGATTTCTTCGCTACGTCATAATCTCGGTATATCCATCTTCACTCCTGTCAAGTTTCGTCCGTTGATTTTATCGTTTGATACATCAAAACCGACCGCCAAGTTGACCATTTAAATTATATAAATTTTGGACAGTTTCACGGAGCCATCTTCGTCATCTTGTACCTCCTCCACCGCAGCTCCATTTGGCGTGCTACCAGTTCCTGTGAAAAGCTGGTATAACCCTCTTACTACCCCTCCAGTTTCATTTTATTGTGAGCTTGTTTGATTGGTTGAATTCGACGCCAAAGTTGGCCGTCCGAATTCGTAATATCCAACTTATATAATTCCATTTTTGAACACGGGACTCCAGATTTCATTTCTGACACCACTATTAGACTCGTGGCATCGTTCTGGAATGTTTTCATATATAATTTGTTAGATTTGGAGGACGTGGGCCCTGGCACGTATTCGGTGCATAGTAGGTCCCACAGTCCGGGTCAACATGACTTTTTGACGCCGGCTCATCGGAATCCAATTATGGATATACCGTTGAGTTTGTATCGTCATTCTGGACTCGTTGATATATAATTTGCTATATTTTGGTGGACATTGGATCTGACACGTATTTCGGTGCAAGTCGGATACCAATATCCGGGTCAACAGGTCATTTTGATATCGGCTCATTGGAATCCAATTCCGGATATACCGTTGAGTTTGTATCGTCATTCTGGACTCGTTGACATGTAGTTTGCTGAGTTTGAAGAACATTGGACCGATGGGTAGGCTATCCTAGCTAATTTGACCATTTTGGACGCGTTGGCAATGTTTATTTCATCATCCGACAATGTTTGTAGATAGTTTCTCTATGTATCACCTTTTAATTATAATTAATTCTTATAATATTCATATTTCGGGATTAGTACAACCGAACAGAGATCAGTCAATTCCAGTGATCTCACATCGCTTAAATTGGCAACATGGATATGTGGATCACTATAATAAGATTATTAACTTTACCGTTAATCATCTTATCTCGATTTGTGTGTTGTAAGTTTCGACGTACGAATAACGAAGTACACTTTATATCTTTAATAATTAGACTAGAATGACCCTGTTTGACAATAGTTGACTAGTTGACCAAAAGTCAACTATAAGTCAACACTTGACTTAGTATGACTAGATTGTTGATCGGAGTTGACCTAGAGTTGATTTGACTTAGAAGAACCTAGGATAATATAGATTGCTTGTAGAGATTCATTTATCATTTATTACAACTTGAACACCTTGTAACCTGTGTTACTTTAAATAGGACTCTGTGGCTTCAGTTGGACCCTATACCTATCAGCATTCAGGTTATCAGGCGAGTACATTCTTTGATTATTTTATATCCTGTTTAGAATTATTTTCCTACTTTAAATTACTTTACTTGATACTGTCACGTTGGTCACACGGATTAGTACTATATGGATCCCTTCTTGAGATGTTATCCCCCCAGGGAGCATCAGATACTACATGTTCTAAGCGTTTCACTTACATGGTGTATCACTATGCTTCACGGTTCATTGATCACTTGTGACACGTACTCTTATGATCACAGAGTCTCCTTGAATCACCCATTTATGGGCATTCGCAGAATCACCCATTTATGGGCCTACCATGTATCACCCCTTGTGGACCATTACATGGAATCATAACATAACCTGGCTAGATCCTTGTGTATTGATTGGGGGTACGGAAGAGTAGAAGTAGACATGCGAATATTATCCAAGTAGTATAGCATCAGAATTTTTCCGTAGTGTAGCATCAGAATCTCCTATGTCATTTACATGTCTATATTGTACTCTGACTCACTAGCCACTGTTAGTTCTCTATGTATAGTAGATATTTCTATTACAATTCTCTCTCTATTTACATAATGTATTTCTTCAGTTCATGTATCTTACTTTACTGCATGATTATATTTTCTAACCTGCTATGATCTGTTGAGATGTATTGTGCTCGCTCCTATCCTGACTGGACCTGTTGATAAATTTTACAGATAGCTTGGAGGTTGCTGCTAGCCTAGAGGAGACACAGTAGAGGTTGTATAGATAGTTATTTTAGTTGTCTTGAGTTGTATTTACTTTATGGATTATTGTATTGAGATTTAAGATATTTTCTGGGTTTATGTATCTTAGACACTTAGACTTCTATCCGCGGTATCTGATCTATGGATTTTATGTTTTATCTATCTTTTATCATGCTCTACCTTAGATGTGATTGAGACTGTATTTGCTATGTCACCTCCATTCAGAGTGTATATACTGTACAGGTACCTTTATATTGTTGGATGTTTGACCTAGGACAGCGTTCTACCGCCGACACTGTGACGTAGGCTGGACGTACCCACGTCTGGTGCCCTTACTCTAGGGTACGGGTCATGACAGTATGGGCGTACGACGGATAGGGGTAACTGCTAATAGAATTGCACGCTAGAAGACTTGGCGGTTACTAGAGGTACATGTCAGTCATGGAGATGATGATACTAGGCATTGGGTGGGGAGAACAATACCTGACTTATGGGCTTCGATTGCACTTTCCTTGTAACCCGAAAGCTCCGCTAGAGATACAGGTATGTTTAGCCCCTCAGGTTGGCCACCGTCGTTCTTGGAACGTCATGCGCTTGGTCATTGGTGCCCAAAAGGGGACTATACCGGATCCTATATTCAGCCAGGTCTCATGCGTCGAAGGATTGCATCTCAACAGCATATTCATAGTAGAATGGTCAAGAACCCGATTGCATGCATACCTTTTCTTTTATATTATATTATCACTGTTTCTATGGTATGGTGTTTCTTGTATCTTGCTACGTCCCTATGAGGACCTGGTTATCTCTCCAGGATTAGACGATTTTCCATAAGAGTATGGAACGACGTTGGAGCTATCCTACAACGATGACGAGGCATTCTTTACTGATTTCTAGTCTATTCTTTATTTGAGACATTAGTGGACATTATGTTTATATCTGTTTTCTTTCTATTTTGCGGAGGTTGGACTCCGATCTTGTGAGACTATTTTTCATAGCTGTTTGGAGTGAGCATGTTCACCCAGCTATCTTTTGAGATACTTATTTATTTATTTGGACTCTATCATCTTCTGTGTTGAGCTGTGATGAGAATAGATTTTATATTTCTGGCCTATGGTTATTTTATTTACAGCTTGTGTGCATATATGAGGATTCCATTGTTTGCCATTAATTGTCAAAGAACAGAACAGTTTTATTGGTGGACTAAACTTTAATTCACAATACAAACTCGCTCGTACAAAGAGAGCCTATGAACAAAACCTAGGAAAAGCAATCTAAGTATAATTGTTTAGTTTTTGATTCTGGGGGTTGACGGTAGAGGCTCGGGAAAGTGATAACAACTCTGTCTTACTCCTTGGACTATCGAACGCGGTCTTCGCTCCGACGAAGAAGTGCTCTCTCTCTCTCTCTGCGTATATCTCCTACTTTGTGTGTGCTTTTTCTTTGTGTTTCTTTATGTGTATGCAAAAGAATAGCACCATGCTATTTATAGGAATTAGTGATGACTGGGGTTTGCAGTAACTGCACCTCGAAAGGTGGGCGGTTGGGGATTGGTTAAGATTAACCTGGATCTGTTTGTTGGAAAGCAATCTGGGCTGTTGTATTGGTTGCAATAAATCTGTATTGTTATGATTTGTTGGTTGCAATAAATCTGAGTGGATAAGTCTTAGTCAATCTTCTGCCACGTGTCCCAACTTCCATTATGGTGCGAGCTGTATGAAGGGCGTTCTGGCAGAGCCGCATGAGTGTGGCCTGGTAATTGAGACGCATGAGGATGGCCTCACAACCGAGTTGCATGAGGATGGCCTCACAACCGAGCCGCATGAGGGTGGCCCCCACAACCGAACCGTATGAGGGTAGCCCCCATCTGAGCCGCATAAGGATGGCCCCCCAACCGCATAAGGGTGGCCCCCTGTCAGAGTCGTATAAGGGTGGCCCCCCGACTGAACCGCATAAGGGTGGCCCCCTGTTAGAGACACATAAGGGTGGCCCCCCGACTGAACCGCATAAGGGTGCCTCCCTGTCAGAGCCGCATGGAAGTCCTTGAAGCGATCCGCATAAAGAGCTTTGGAATTGGTGTATCGTGCCAGCCATAAAGATTTTTCTCGTCTCTCTAGGAGCACATCATTATGTCAGAGTCATCATTTTACCTCTATGTTAGAGCTGTCAATCTTTTGTGTCAGAGATGCCGCATTGCGTCAGAGCATTTAATGAGCCAGTAGTTATGGCTAGCTGTAGAGGCCCATTTTTGAACCAAATAGGGCCACATGGCTTTTCTCGAGCCGCATGGAGCTATCGGGGACTTTCGAGCCACATGAAGCTCTGAGGGACTTTTGAGCCGCATGAAGCTCTAAAGGATTTTTGAGCCGCATGAAGCTCTGAGAGATTCTTGAGCCGCATGAGACTCCCCCTATTTTGAGCCGTATGGAATTTCTTGTTCTTTTTCATGCTTCTACAAGACCCCCTTCAAAGTTTTCTATTTTTAAAATTGAAATACTTTGATTAAGAAGCATGGATATGTCCGCGCATAGACTTCTCTTGCTGTATAGGATGTTCTGGCCGCATAGGATGTTCTGGCCGTATAGGATGTTCTGTCCGCATGGACTATTCTGACCGCATGGACTGCTCTGGCCGTATAGACTGTTCTGCCCGCATACTGGTCCTGTGCCACGTAGGCATCTCATTTAATTGCCTTTGATTTGCTTTGATTTAAAGCCGTCTTTTGGGATAGGATCCCAAGAGTCAGCTTTAAATATTTAGATTTATCTTAATGATTACGAGTAATCTTTTGCATGCAGGGGATAGAAATCCAAGAGTCGACCTTATCTTCTAGGCGGCGCGTAATGCGAAGCATCCATCGATTCGTACGTCCCTTGTCAGCCTATAAATATGAGTACTTTTGGAAGAGAGAGATTCTTTACTTTCTTTTCTCATCAACTTTTTTGGCCTTTACTCGCCGTCTTCTCTTCCTTCTCTGATCAGCAATGGCTCCCAAAGCTTCCTCTAGCACCGCAGCGAAGGGTAAAGGAGCAGCTTCCTCGTCGACTGAGGTGCCAACAGTTCATCCCGACGTTCACCCCGCCATTGATGGTAAGGACATTGAGAGAAATTGACGAACTCAAAACCCTAACCATCATGGCTATGACACATATTTTATGCGCGAGCCTTCTTCGTCTTCATTGAACTGTTCAAGTTTACTGTGATGAATCCACATACTATGTCGCATGTACATCTCATGTCCGAGCCGCATGGGGGTATGCCACATGTCCGAGCCGTATGACAGTCTTCATTGTGGTCGCATAAGCACTTAGCAAACTGGGCCGCATAAGCTCCCTCAGGGCCGCATAAGCTTCTTTTGAACTACGCCGCATAAGCTTCCTTTGAACAGGACCGCATAAGCTCCCTAGATGCACAGCCGTATAAGCTCACTTGAACTGGGCCGCATGAGACCCCGCTAAACAGAGCCGCATAAGCTCATCTGAACTCGGCCGTATGACGCCCCATTTAAACAGAGCCACATAAGCCCACTTGAACTGGGCCGTATGAGCACCCGCTAAACAGAGCCGCCTAAGCTCCTTTGGACTGGGCCGCATGAGGCCCCCCCACCAAAATAGAGCCGCATAAAATCCATTAAATTGAGCCGGATAAGGACCGACCTGATCAGAGCCGCATAAGCTCGAAAACACTAAGCAGTTCTCCCTAGCCATCTTCTAACTTGTTTCTTTGTCCTTTTTTTCAGTGAATTTTCCAGTTAATGCTGCAGGAGAACCTTTGGTGGGTCGCGCCCAATCTGTTGTGGGCTATAGGTTCGACCACATAGTCGAGTATGTGGTGAACCAGCTTCCAAAAGACGAACCTGTGGAAAGGCTGAGAGACATTAAAACCAGTCCTTCTTCTTTATCTCGGGGATGATGAACTCAGGGCTGCCGTGGGGCAAACACTTGAAGCCTGCGTTCCCCTTCGGGGATGCCTTAGTTGTAAAGAACTCCCAAGTTCTGGACATAATGAGTGTTGGAGTTTTACTTCTGACGGGATGGCGATCCATATTCATCAGATGGAGCATCACTTCCCATTGTCATGGTTCAACAAGCTACCGATGGACAGAAAGATGGAGGATTCTTTGACTCCGAGTCGGTCTGGGATGTTCGTGGGCAACATCCACTATAACAACAATATGGGGTCAGTGTATATAGGTAAGGTACCGGTCAGCTGCTACGTGATGGGGTTGGCCCCGGACAGTTTCTTAAACGTGCAAGGTCCCAACTTCAAGTTCTCTCAAGCTGACACTTTCCTGAACCAGCTTGCTCGGAAGGGGTCCTATCTCGTTGGCCAGTTGTCGTTACCGAGTTGGGTAAACCCCATCCTTTCATGGACCAACCTGTCTACGTCGATCGCACGGAAATACGAGACTCTCCTGCGCAATATTAGACTCTACCATGCTATTCGGGGCACCAGCTACGGCTTGTCCATAAACAAAAAATTGTTCATGGCTCTGCTGGAGAAGTACAACTACCGTACGGGGACCTTCTTCGCACCCGTAGGGGAGATGGTGCTTGCCCTCCATGAGATGTATGCCGTCTCCCAGCTGCCTTGGGGAGATGAAGTCTTTGAGGTGTATACCCCAACAAACGAAGAGTTCGAGGATTTGGAGGAGAGGTTCCCGGGCATTGTTGTCGTCTACCGGGAACTGCTGTGTCATCACAGCACGTGTCAGCAGCTGTCGAAGAAAAAGATCGACAGCTCGGAAGGGAACCTTCCTCACACAAAAGCTTGGCTCACTTATCTTTTTAAGCTCGGTGCCTCAGGCCGGGTTGCTCCCAGAAGTCCTCGCACTCGGGAGGAGGTATATGACCAATTATCGACCGCCAAGAGGGTAAGAACCACCGGTGACAGGTTCGGGAGTCAATCTGACTCTTTTGCTTATTTTTATCAAGACACTTAGCCGTTGTCCGAGAAGACTCTTCTGGTAGGATTCCTGATGTTGTGGCTACGGAATTGCGTAGTATTAGTAGGGGCTGGTTCTATTAAGAGGATCAGCCGTAACTTCATCCTCCATGATGTGAAGCTGTGTCACGACCCGTACCCACCGCGAGGGTACGAGTACGTGACAGTGCCAAGCCTACGCCGCAGTGTCGGCGGTAGAACGTTGTTCTAGGTCATGAACTATAACTAACACAATATAGAATAATCTCCAACTGGAGGCTAATCACAGAAGGTACAACTCAATCACAACTAGAAAAAGAATATGGCACGATAAAATAGATAAGAAAATTCTCAACTTGAGGTACAACAGAAATTAATAACAAGTCTCAACATCTCTAAAATATACAACTCTGAAAACAAGGACAACAGCTAAACATGAAAAGAAATAGTCTAAGCTATCTACACTATGCATAGGGTATCATCCTCAGCAGCTGCCTGAACCTCCCCAGGGGTCCAGGTCGCGAGTGTCATCTAGGCAAGCTCCAAATTAAGGGGTGCAGGGTTCCTCATTATCCTCTGTAAAATTTTCAACAGGTCCAGTCAGGACAGGAGCGAGCATAATACTTCTCACGTAGATCATAACAGGTTAGAGAATATAAACATGCAAGAGAGTACGATACATGAAACTGAAAGAAAGTACATGATGTAAACAGAGAGAACTGTAATAGAAATATCTACTATAAGTAGAGAGCTACCAGTGACTAGTAATTTGGAGTACAAAGTCGACATGTGAACGGCTTGATTTGTACATGGCTATACTAAAGAGGCGTACATGGCTATTCTACTTTGGAATTGTTCACATGACTATTCATACTCCCCCATACCCCAATCAATACACAAGGATCCAGACAAGTTATGTTACGTACATGGTTTCCATACGAAGCCCATAAATGAGTGCACATGAAGTATACATGAGAGCTCATACATGAGTGCACATGAAATTCACATGGGGGCCCATAAATGGGTGCACATGAAATTCACATGAAGGCTCATAAATGAGTGCACATGAACTATAGGTTATACATGAGATTCATGATAAACACGACCGATCATGATAGCACATGAGAGTACACGAGCAAGCACGAACGAGCATGAAGCACATGAGAAACATGAATAGCATGAGAGTGAGGAATACATGATGTACATGAAACACACGACACGATGTATCCGATGCTTCCGAGGGGGATAACATCTTAATGTAGGCATCCATATAGTACCAATCCGTGATAATATCGTGACAGCATCAGATAAGGTAAACTAGAGAGGAATATAATTCTAAGCAAGTTATAAAAGGATCAGAAAATGTACTCGCCTCGTATCTGAATGTCTGAAGTAAGTGTACTGTACGAGATGAGGTACCTGACTCCTATTTAGAGCAACATAAGTCAAGATATATACAGGGGATGATAAATGTAATCTACTATGCATCTGCAAGTTGTCTAGGTCGAACTAGAGTAAAGTCAACTCTTGGTCCACTCTGGTCAACTACACTAGTCAAACTAAGTCTATTACATGTCTAGAAAACTCTATTACATGTCTAGAAAAGGTTGTACAAAGGAGAATTTCTGCAAAAAGGAAAGACCCTAAGTCTACAGCCAGGCGCAGCGATCATCATACGCTCTTGAACAGGCACAAAAGCCACCATGCGCTCTCAGTCAGGCGCATCGATCATCATGCGCTCTTGAATAGGCACAGCAGCCACCATGAGCTCTCAGTCAGGCGCATCCCATCATGCGCTCTCAGTTAGGCGCATCCCACCATGCGGCCTCAGTAGGGCGCATCCTGTCAGCAGCTCAGTTATATGCATCCTCGGTTATGTGCATCCCTTCAGTAGCACCCTCTAGCTGGAGGAAGAGCTCACCAAACCGAGGAAGAGAGGAGCACCGCAAATCAACCTATGGCCAGGGAAGGATTCGAAAGAGCCTCCAAAGACCAAGGAAGACCGCAATCGAAACTACAGCTAAAGGAGCAGCTTTCAACACAACCAGAATGGGCGACACCCACTTTGACAGAAGAAAGAGCCTCCAAAGCCGCAGCACCGCCATTCCGATCTGCGGCTCTTCCAGCATAACGGAGACGAGGCTCAAGCATCCCGATCTTTGGATGCAACAGGCACCTTCCTACTGCCTCGGAAGCCCTCGACTCTGACTTTTAGAGGTAATAGTCACCTTCAAGTGCATCAATGAAGACAATGCATCATATCTTCACCCTCGGGAGCATCTCATCAACAGAATGCACTCGAGTAAACAAATTTACGTTGGGAGGATGTGAGAGAACGAGAAACAAACTCTCTCCATACCACTATTTATAGGCCGGGAAAATCAAACCCATGCGCCAAGTGGATGGCTCTCCGAATCCCGTACAATGAATTTGCATTAAATGGACGAAGCAGACGCTTCGAATTCAGCCAGTCAAAAACGGTTATTTAAAGCACTCGAAGAACGTAACAGTCGCACCATTAAAGACGTGTCATACGGAGCGGATGCGCCGGTCAGACCATGCATCACACAGACGTACCTCTCAACACCAAGCACCTCACAAGCATGTGCCCCCATGTGCCTAGTAGAACGCCGATCGATGCACCCACTCAACAGTCTATCAAATGTCAAAAACATTAAATGCTGAGGTATGACAGAGTTGGCAGCATGCCTCTCAGGGATTTAACAGTTGACAGCTTTTTCAGAAAATAAAGCGTCGCCAATATCAGCATCATCATTACTCTTCTCCGACGGTTACAGCCACGTGGTCACCCAACCACTCGCATGCACCTCCGCAGCCATGCGCCCAAAGCTCTGCATGCACCTCAAAAGCCATGTGCCTCAGACTTTTCTCTAATCCCTAAAGACAGAAGTAAAGTCACTACTGAAGCTTCGCATGTGCCTCAAAATCGTGCACCCTGAATGGTTCCTAACTCCTAAAAGTATGAGCCAAAGTCTCCTCATGCGCCGAATCCCAGGCGTATCCTACAAAATCATTCCCCAGCAAATTCGAGATCTCCGAGCCATGGGCCGATGACACGTGTCCTTTGACTCGATTCACCCAAGATCTCAGCAACAGAAAGATCCTCTTCTCTGCTACATGCCAGCCCACAACAGTAGCATGAAGAATTCAACCCCTTAATCAGGACGCATCGTCCATGCGCCTCTATCAGCAATCACCACGTGGCGTCTCCGCGTCCAGGTGCATCCTACATATGCGCGCATGAGCAGCCAGTCTGCAAAGCTATAATTAGAGGGATCATTTCCTTCTTACACACACACAGAGACGATCATACATATACTGACAGAGACGTCGCACAACCAGAGAGACAGATACAGACACTTAACGTCTTCTTCCTCTCCACCAGCTCCAGCACCCAGAGCAACCCAGACCTTCAGAGAACCAATAACCGTCGTCAGATCGTCAACGGAGTCAACGCATTACCACTCTCTCCATAGTTACAAGGGACCCAGATAAACAAAGGTGTACTCCTAGGACTACGTCGAAGTCCTACATTGTAACATTGTTCTGTTTGTATTAAAATTTACAATCAAAAGATTTTAATGGCAAACAATCATGACTTGGTCCATGGCCCATAAATAGAAGCCCTAACCCTAACCAAACTCTAAGTGAACAGCCACATTGGGATCCCCACCCTATATAAACACTTATTCATTAGGGCTTGCCTTTTTTATTATTTCAACACATTAGAAAAGAGAGGTATTGTCCCCTTCCAAAAATCCCCATAAATCCATTTTAATTCCTTTTTAATCCTTGTTTCTTGCATTATAACCTAATACTCTCCTATTTTTTGATTTTGGGGTTTAATCCCAGCTTTGGGACAATTTGGGAGTATTTGGCTAGTAAGGAAGAATCCTCCATTTGAAGCTTTTCTTTACAATTTGCACCTATAGGTAAAACTCCTCAAGTTGATTTAAATTTATGTTTTATTTGCATTTAGGGCTAGATATAGGAGTCCCTAGCTGTCCATGGAGTTTGAGCCAATTTTGTGTCCGTTTGGTGTCCGTATCGGGCACGTGTCAATGTGCAAGTATAGGTGTTTGATGAAATATCACTTAAGAATTTACTTTCGATTTTTGTAAATGTAATTACGTGAAATTGTAGATCTAAGTATGTACATTAATTTTAGTGAATGATGTTAGGTATTTTAGTGTCATTTTGTGTCATTTTTTGCTGTTGGACATGCATGCACGACACGAGTGCACTGTCCTGCATCACCGGCTCGATTTCTCCTTGTACCAGACACGAGGACACGCCAAATTTTGGGAGAATGTCAGGGCACTGACTGACATGGCTCTCCCAAAATTTGGGGCCAAATGGTACAGTGTGCGAGGAGTTCTCCTCCTCGTACTGGCCGTACTGGCCGCGTGCGTGTACTGTACACACATGAGTTTTAGCTGTTGACACGCACTTTTAATCAGGACACGGGGACGCGATACAGGGCCATGGACACCTAACCCTATAAGGGGCAAACACGTAGGCATGACCATAAATTGTGTCGTGCAACGTGTCGTGTCTTAGAGTGACACGCATGCGTGCACGACGCTGCGTGCTGTGCAATGCACGTGTACGTGTCTGTGATTGTTTGGACACATTTGTGTCCACTTGGTTAGACACAAACACCCCCTGTGACATGTACAAGTATGCTAGATTAATTACCAACCCTATAATTTAGTATGTTATCATGTTTTGAATTCAAAATTTGTATTTCCCCATAGTTCTGATACATGCTGTGCAGTTTTGAATTTTCGAACTTAAATCCCATTTGAACTGATTTTTGATATTCAAATTATATGTATATTCATGTACATATGTGTATTAACTACAGATAGATAGGTTTTTCATGTTAGATCAGTTTGTTATCAAGTAAATAGGATTTTGGACTGCTTGTTGAATGTGGACTGATACACAGTCTTGAAAATTTAGATTTCATAACTTCATTGCTTCCAAAACTGATTTTTGAAGTTTATTAACCATGTTTAAATTCTTCTACATGTGTATTAGTCTACTATAAGATTGTTTACTGATTTGGTAGTTTTTTTAGATTTCGAATTTGGTTTTGGGAGGTTGAACTGAGTTGTAAAACTTACTCTATGAACAATGTTAATTCCTGATTTTATTTACTATTCTAAAACTGAATTTTGATGATCCAAATTACATATTAGATTCATGTACACCTGCAATAGATACTGTCAAGTTGGACTTTCATGTCAGAATAAGTTATTCATGAGAAATAGGAATATGTATAGGGGATTGGGCTATCATTTGAGAACCTGGGAATAGGTTCACTTGGGATCGGTTAGTTAACTGTCAATGCATTGAACCTATTTTTCCCTTAAACTTAATCTCAGTTTCCTGAGGATTTATGAATGATCATGTACATTATTCAGTCCACATGTCACTCACATAACATATATTGTAAATCCTGAGTTTGTAAACATTTGACACTATGCCCACACACACTCTATTGCTTCCCTAACACACAATAAAATTCCTGAAATTCACATCACTCCTAGTTCTGTCAATTTGGAGAATGTGGTATACTCTAAACTTGAGAACCTGGGATATCTTGTACTGATTTGTACACACCCTTCACTTGACACTTAGTTCACTCACTAATTTTGAACTCTAAAAAACATACTATTTTGAACTGCCACATCCATTATTGTTTTCTGATAATTGCACACTACACTTTCCTGTCATCACACACACACAAACAAAACTAAAATTTCTTGTCACACACTTATCTACACCCCCAAACACATGCCATATATCACCTCTATATCTATATGTGTAATTTATATGTATGCATGTGTATGCAAGGTAGATATTGAATGAATGAATGTATGCATCTATGTAATGTATGCCAGATATATGTGAGTTTATATATATGTATGAATGTATATATATGAGTATATACATATATGTGATGTTACGTTTTGAGTTTATCGGCTTAGGATTGTGGCTTGGTTTAGGATATAGGTAGAGTAGTAGTAGGCTATGGTGCTAGCTTGAGTTTAGTTTAGCTTATAGGCTTGGGTTGGTACTTAGACCTATAGGATTTCTAGCCTATAACTAGTATTAGGTTTCCCTAGGTTGTTAGCCTAGTATAGAATTCTATTAGACTTAGTGATTGTGGTTTAGGCCTAGTGTTGACCTAGTGGCCTAGGGTATTGACCATGTTGACTAGAATTGACTAATACCCTAGAAGTTTGACTTGGACCTAGTTTGACCTAGACAGTTGATCAGGTTTGACTTAGAGTTGACTTTGACCTAGATTGGCCTATAAACCATGTAGATTGCATCATAAATATCATTTGTCTTAATTTAAACATATTATAATCCATATTACTCTATTTAGGGCATTGTGACTCGGATGCAGATATCTGATATTACACTACTCTTTTCAGAGTAGCAGGCGAGTACATTCTCTGATATTTCTTCCATTTACTTGTCGTTTACTGTACTTCAGTTGTAGCTAGTTCTATTTGATTCTATATTACAAACCCGATTTGATATTACTGGATCCATTTCATGCGACACTCACTTATTCATATCTGGCCTCTATTTCTGGAACCACCTACTGGAACCACCCTGGAATCATTTACTGGAACCATTCGTGTACTGGCTGGACTTATACCTATTTTGTGTCGGGTTATGGATTCACTTTTACTTGCTGGGCGGGGAAATATTGGAATAGGCATGTGAACATACGCAAATAGTGGAACCACTCCCTTGGAATTATACTGGAATGATAGCCATCCCACACTTGGCCGAGTGTGCGATGTGCCGTATTACCTACAGCCGTTCATATGTCGATCCCGATATTTTAAAACACACTGTTAGAGTATAGGCTGGACTCACCCTGGAATTATTGATCATATTGATTGGAACCGTCTCGTACTGGATTTATCTTGTATTAGATTCGTCTTGTACTGGACTTATATTGGAATCATTGATCACATTGATTGGAACTGTCTCATACTGGATTCATCTTGTATTAGATTCGTCTTGTATTGGACTTATATCATGCTACTCTAGTTCAGCTAGATATTATTTGTAGTCTTCATTGCTGTGTTTCTCTTCTTATTTAGTACTTTCCCATCCTTGTACCTTAACTGTACTCTATATCATTACCTGTATACAACTGCCATGTTTCATCAATATAACTGCTTATAACTTCTTTATAGTTCTCTGTCATTTAATTAGGATTTCTTGATGAGTTGTACTCGTTTCTGTCATGATTGGACCTGTTGAAATTTTACAGATGATTGCCTGAGGACACATGCCCTATATATTATGGACCCGAGACGGGATGGCTACCTTTGGCCCAGACACACAGGAGTGATCAGGATTTAGTTTAGTAGACTAGCATATGTTTCATGTTGAACTTGTTGTAGAAGATTGAGACTTGTGTAGTATTTAAGATTTGTTGAGAGTTGTTATTATTTTAGTAGTTGTCTTTCTATTTTTAGTTAATTTTTCTATGATTATCTTATCGTGCTTAGACTGTGATTGAGTTACAATATCTTATACTTGTCCTCCGTTCGGAGTTGATCATGATGAGTACATTATAATAGCGTGAGTTGCTGGTTAGATAGTAACCTAGGACAATGCTCTACCGCCGACACTGTGGCGTAGGCTAGGCGTCATTACGTATTCGTACCCTCACAGTGGGTGTGGGTCGTGACACATTTTTAGTGGTGGCCCATGTAGTTCGAGTGTCGTATTAATGCGATATCGTGGTAGTACGGTGACTTAGTTGTACTGCTGCGAGCCTACGATAGGATTGAGAGATAGGATTTAACGGAGAAGTACTCAATCACAGTTAGGAAAAATTCTACTTCAATTCATGCCATCTACATATCTTACTGATTGCCTTCTTTGAAATAAACTGTCTATCTTTGATTTTATCGATTCCTGCTCAGTATTGACTTCATTTTCGATCTGTCTTCAGGATGGTGGAGACACGAACACATCGCTCTGGTACAGCAGCCGCTGGAGAGGGGTCTGCCACCTCTCGTCCATTGCAGCAGCCTGCTGAGGATGTAGCACATTCTGTTCCTGATAAGACATGAGCTACTATAGCCTATGGGGAAGTGCCTGCACCTTCGCAGTGGTCGACCCCTGTCATTCCGGGGGTATTTCAGCAGCAGCACCTGCAGGCACCTATAGGAATAATTGATGCTGCCCACCTGTTTTCTTTTGTGGAGAGGATTTTGGCGTCTCACTAGCAACAACAGCAGCAGCGGCAGACTGTCAATTTTTGTCAGGGGATTGACGAGGTCCACCAGTTGGTTCGTACTACAGTAGAGATGGTGACTGCTCAAGGGGAGCAGCAGCAGCCTTACCGGAAGGAGAAGGATGTCCAGGAATTTCAGAAGATGCATCCTAAAGAGTTCTTGGGTACTAAGGGCATCCATTATGCGGACGATTGGATCGAGCATATCGAGGAGATATTCAGGCTGTCAGAGATACCAGCTCGACTTCAGGTCAAGGCAGCGGGCCGTCAGATGCAGGACTTAGCCCGTGCGTAGTACCAAACAGATCCCAGGGTGGGAGTTGAGGGCCAGACTTGGGCCCAGTTCAAGGAGCTGTTTAAGGAGCAGTTCTTTCCTGATGTAGACTTGGGAGGTATCGAGGAACAATTTGAGGGTCTGGTTCCGGAGAACCAGACAGTAGCTGAGTATGCTGGAGAGTTTTGTAGATTGGCCCGGTTCATAGATGACTTGACTGAGAAGACGAAGGCAAGGAAGTTTCGCCTAGGCTTGATTAGGGAGGTTCGGTCGCTGACTAAGAGCGACCGGAACGCTACCTACATGGAGATATTTTTTGGGGCTATAGCAGCGGAGGACGACCTGGGGTTGAAGTTGAAGAGGGGTCGGGACTTCCAGGGTAGTAGCAGCAGCGGAGGTCAGGCCAAGAGGCCTCATGTGCAGATTCAACAGGCACAGGCACCAGTGAGAGTGCAGCAGGCACAGCATTAGCATAGAAGACAGGACCGCAGGGTGCCGACTTGTGCCTACTGCAGGAAGGCAGGGCATGTTTGGTAGTCTTGTAGGAGGAGGCTGAAGGTTTATCTATTCTGCGGGTCTGGTGCTCATAAGATGATAGATTGTCCCGCTGCACCTCCTTATAAGGGAGCTAGGTCACCTGTAGCTCAGCACCAGAGGGGTAGATCTTTTGCGATGGCGGTCGAGGAGACCGACGCTGTAGGTGATGGGTTAGCAGGTCTGTCCTTCTCATTCTTCCTCTCCACTTTCATGTGTGATTCCCTTAGTACCTGCCAGGATATTGTTTGTGATTGCTAGATAGTGTAGCTACCCTGTTCAAGACTGTAGAATCACGACCATTAAGATTTTGTTTGCATGATTATCTCTTGACCTTGATTGTTTGGGTTTGACCTAGAAAGGGTGCGATCATTTTAATTTCGAGGACAAAATTTTTCTAATGGGGGTAGGATTGTAACACCCAGTTTTTCAGATGAGGGTAATTTTAAAATTTTTGTAATTATAATTATAATTATTGATATTTATTTCACATTATAATTTTTGGTAATTTTTAAACTATTTAAAAACAGCTTTAAGTCATGACTTATGATTTGATGTGCTGCAATGAAACCCTAGATACTGCAAGACCTAAAGCCTAACCATGTCATTAGAATGATTTATTTATCATTTTTGGCCAAGGGGTAATTTGGTCATTTTGTCTTATTTGAATTTTTAATTAATTTAATGAATTGGTGAATTCTAGTTTGACTTTGACTTGTTGACACCTAGTGGACTAGCCTAGAAACTAACCCTAGCTATGGTAACCCTAATCTAACTTGAGTTAACCTATTTTAGTCATTAGAGAATAGTTTTAGAACGAGGGAATTTGGTTTAGTGAATTTAAGTCATGGCTTGTGGTTTCATGAAATGATTTATGGCTTAATGATTTTATTGATCATGACTTGGACCATGGCCCATAACTAGAAGCCCTAACCCTAACCAAACCCTAAGTGATCAGCCACATAGGGATCCCCACCCTATATAAACACTTATTCATTAGGGCTTGTCTTTTTTTTATTATTTCAACACATTGGAAAAGAGAGGTATTGTCACCCTTCCAAAAATCCCCATAAATTCATTTTAATTCCTTTTAATCCTAGTTTCTTGCATTATAACCTAATACTCTCTCCTATTTTTTGATTTTGGGGTTTAATCCCAGCTTTGGGACAATTTGGGAGCATTTGGCTAGCAAGAAAGAATCCCCATTTGAAGCTTTTCCTTGTAATTTGCACCTATAGGTAAAACTCCTCAAATTGATTTAAATTTCTGTTTTCTTTGCACTTATGGCTAGATCTAGGAGTCCCCTAGTTGTCCCTGGAGTTTGAGCCAATTTTGTGTATGTTTGGTGTCCGTATCGGGCACGTGTCAATGTGTATAGTGTTTGATGAAATATCACTTAGGAATTTACTTTCGATTATTGTAAATGTAATTACGTGAAATTGTAGATCTAAGTATGTACATTAATTTTAGTGAATGATGTTAGGTATTTTGGTGTCGTTTTGTGTCAGTTTTTGCTGTTGGACACGCGTGTACGACACGAGTGCACTGTCCTGCATCACGGGCTCGATTTCTCCTTGTACCGGACACGAGGACACGCCAAATTTTAGGAGAATGTCAGGGCACTGATTGACATGGCTCTTCCAAAATTTCGGGCCATATGGTGCAGTGTACGAGGAGTTCTTCTCCTTGCACTGGCCGTACTGGCCGCGCGCACACTGTGCACGCATGAGTTTTAGCTGCTGACACGAACTTTTAATCAGAACACGGGGACACGGGGATGCGGTGCAGGGCCATGGACACGTAACCCTATAAGGGGCGAACACGTGGGCATGACCACGACTTATGTCGTGCAACGTGTCGTGTCCTGGAGTGACACGCACGCGTGCACGACGCTGCGTCCTGTGCAGTGCACGTGAACATGTCTGTGATTGTTTGGACACGTTTGTGTCCACTTGGTTGGACACAAATACCCCCTATGATACGCACACGTGTGCTAGATTAATTACCAACCCTTTAATTTAGTATGTTATCATGTTTTGAATTCAAAATTTGTATTTCCCTATAGTTCTGATACATGTTGTGCAGTTTTGAATTTTCGAACTTAAATCCCATTTTAACTATTTTTGATATTCAAATTACATGTTTATTCATGTGCACATGTTTATTAACTACAGATAGATAGGTTTTTCATCTTAGATCAGTTTGTTATCAAGTAAATTAGATTTTGGACTGCTTGTTGAATGTGGACTGATACACAGTCTTGAAAATTTAGATTTCTTTACTTCATTGCTTCCAAAACTGATTTTTGAAGTTTATTAACCATGTTTAGATTCTTCTACATGTGTATTAGTCTACTATAAGTTTGTTTACTGATTTGGTGGTTTTTTTAGATTTCGAATTTAGTTTTGGGAGGTTGAACTGAGTTGTAAAACTTACTCTATGAACACTATTAATTCCTGATTTTATTTCCTATTCTAAAACTGAATTTTGATGATCTAAATTACATATTAGATTCATGTACACCTGCAATAGATACTGTCAAGTTGGACTTTCATGTCAGAATAAGTTATTCATGAGAAATAGGAATTTGTATAAGGGATTGGGCTGTCATTTGAGAACCTGGGAATAGGTTCACTTGGGATCGGTTAGTTAACTGTCAATGCATTGAACCTGTTTTACCCTGAAACTTAATCTCAGTTTCCTGAGGATTTATGAATGATCATGTACATTATTCAGTCCACATGTCACTCACATAACATACATTATAAATCCTGAGTTTGTACACATTTGACACTATGCTCACACACACTCTATTGCTTCCCTAACACACAATGAAATTCCTGAAATTCACATCACTCCCAGTTCTGTCAATTTTAGGACTGTGGTATACTCTAAACTTGAGAACCTGGGATATCTTGCACTGATTTGTACACACCCTTCACTTGACACTTAGTTCACTCACTAATTTTGAACTTTAAAAACACACTGTTTTGAACTGCCACATCCATTGTTGTTTTCTGATAATTGCACACTACACTTTTCTGGCATCACACACACACACACAAAACTGAAAATTCCTGTCACATACTTATCTACACCCCCATACACATGCCATATATCACCTCTATATCTATATGTGTAATTTATATGTATGCATGTGTATGCAATGTAGATAATGAATGAATGAATGTATGCATCTATGTAATGTATGCCAGATATATGTGAGTTTATATATATGTATGAATGTATATATATGAGTATATATATATATGTGATGTTAGGTTTTGAGTATTGGCTTAGGCTTGTGGCTTGGTTTAGGCTATAGGTAGAGTAGTAGTAGGCTATGGTGCTAGCTTGAGTTTAGTTTAGCTTATAGGCTTGGGTTTGGTACTTAGACCTATAGGATTTCTAGCCTATAACTAGTGTTAGGTTTTCCTAGGTTGTTAGCCTAGTATAGAATTCTATTAGACTTAGTGATTGTGGTTTAGGCCTAGTGTTGACCTAGTGGCCTAGGGTGTTGACCATGTTGACTAGAATTGACCAATACCCTAGAAGTTTGACTTGGACATAGTTTAACCTAGACAATTGACCAGGTTAGACTTAGAATTGACATTGACCTAGATTGGCCTAGAAACCATGTAGATTGCATCATAAACATCATTTGTCTTATTTTAAACATATTATAATCTATATTACTCTGTTTAGGGCATTGTGACTCGGGTGCAGACATCTGATATTATACTACTCTTTTCAGAGTAGCAGGCGAGTACATTCTCTGATAGTTCTTCCATTTACTTGTCGTTTACTGTACTTCAGTTGTAGCAAGTTCTATTTGATTCTATATTACAATCACGATTTGATATTACTGGATCCATTTCATGCGACACTCACTTATTCATGTCTGGCCTCTATTTCTGGAACCACCTACTGGAACCACCCTGGAATCATTTACTGGAACCATTCGTGTACTGGTTGGACTTATACCTATTTTCATGTCGGGTTATGGATTCACTTGTACTTGCTGGGCGGGGAAATATTGGAATAGGAATGTGAACATACCCAACTACTGGAACCACTCCCTTGGATTATACTAGAACGATAGCCATCCCATACTTGGCCGAGTGTGCGGTGTGCCGTATTACCTACAGCCGTTCAAATGTCAATCCCGATATTTTAAAACACACTGTTATAGTATAGGCTGGACTCACCCTGGAATCATTGATCACGTTGACTGGAACCGTCTCGTACTGGAATCATCTTGTATTAGATTCGGCTTGTACTGGACTTATATTGGAGTTACACTTGTCTATATTACGGTCTGGACTTATATCATGCTACTCTAGTTCAGCTAGATATTATTTTTCAGTCTTCATTGCCATGTTTTTCTTCTTGTTTAGTACTTTCCCTTCCTTGTACCTTAACTGTTCTCTATATCATTACCTGTATACAATTGCCATGTTTCATCAATATAACTGCTTATAAATGCTTTATAGTTCTCTGTCATTTAATTAGGATTTCTTGATGAGTTGTACTCGTTCCTGTCCTGACTAGACCTGTTAAAATTTTACAGATGATTGCCTGAGGACACATGCCCTATATATTATGGACCCGAGACGGGATGGCTACCTTTGGTCCTGACACTCAGGAGTGATCAGAATTTAGTTTAGTAGACTAGCATATGTTTCATGTTGAACTTGTTGTAGTGGATTGAGACTTGTGTAGTATTTGAGATTTGTTGGGAGTTATTATTATTTTAGTAGTTGTCTTTCTATTCTTAGTTAATTCTTCTGTGATTATCTTATCGTGCTTAGACTGTAATTTAGTTACAATATCTTATACTTGTCCTCCGTTCAGAGTTTATCATGATGAGTATATTATAATTACGTGAGTTGTTGGTTAGATAGTAACCTAGGACAGCGCTCTACCGTCGACACTGCGGCGTAGGCTGGGTATCGTTACGTATTCGTACCCTCACAGTGGGTGCAGATCGTGACATTAATCACAGAAGGTATAACTCAATCACAACTAGAGATAGAATATGGCACGATAAAATAGCTAAGAAAATCCTCAACATTAGGTACAATAGAAATGAAATAACAAGTCCCAACATCTCTAAAATATAAAACTCTTAAATCAAGGACAACAGCTAAACATGAAAAGAAACAATCTAAGCTATCTACACTATGCAAGGGGTATCATCCTCAGCAGCTGCCTGAACCTCCCCGGGGATCCAGGTCGCGAGTGTCATCTAGGCAAGCTCCAAAGTAAGGAGTGCAGGGTTCCTCATCATCCTCTGTAAAATTTTCAACAGGTCCAGTAAGGACGGGAGCGAGCACAATACATCTCACGTAGATCATAACATGTTAGAGAATATAAACATGCGAGAGAGTACGATACATGAAACTGAAAGAAAGTACATGATGTAAACAGAGAAAGAACTGTAATAGAAATAACTACTATAAGTAGAGAGCTACTAGTGACTAGTGATTTGGAGTACAAAGTCGACATATGAACGACTTGATTTACACATGGCTATACTAAAGAGGCGTACATGGCTATTCTACTTTGGAATTGTTCACATGACTATTTATACTCCCCCATACCCCAATCAATACACAAGGATCCAGACAAGTTATGTTACGTACATGGTTTTCACATGAAACCCATAAATGGGTGCACATGAAGTATATATGAGAGCTTATACATGAGTGCACATGAAGTTCACATGGGGGCCCATAAATGGGTGCACATAAAATTCACATGAAGACTCATAAATGAGTGCACATGAAGTATAGGTTATACATGAGATTCATAAGAAACATGACCGATCATGATAGCACATGTGAGTACACGAGCAAGCACGAACGAGCATGAAGCACATGAGAAACATGAATAATATGAGAGCGAGGAATACATGATGTGCATAAAACACACGACACGATATATCCGATGCTCCCGAAGGGGATAACATCTCAATGTAGGGATCCATAGTACCAATCCATGATAATATCGTGACAGCATCAGATAAGGTAAACTAGAGCAGGAATATAATTCTAATCAAGTTATGAAATGATCAAAGAATGTACTCGCCTCGTATCTGAATGTCTGAAGTAAATACTGTCCGAAATGAGGTACCTGACTCCTATTTAGAGCAACATAAGTCAAGATATATACAGGGGATGATAAATGTAATCTACTATGCATTTGCATGCTGTCTAGGTCGAACTAGACTAAAGTCTACTCTTGGTCAACTCTGGTCAACTACACTAGTCAAACTAGGTCAACTAGGTCAAGACTGACTCAAACAAGTCTAATAAGTCTTACTAGGCCTAACCAAGCCTAGTCTAGCAATCATACACCAATCATAAAGCTATATAAGCCAAACACAAGCCATCACATTCAATATTATACCTAAAAGAAATGAAGCTAGCATGTAAGGCTATGTGTGTGTGTGAACACGGAGGTGTACATGAAAAGAGAAATCAACACTAGTTATGAGTTTACACTACACATGGCACAAAGCTAACCCATCTTCATTACACATGTATTATACTTAACATATATGTCTATAAGTATACATCCATATACATACACACATAGAGAGTTAGAGAGAGCTATGTAAATAGGCAATTACCATATCTATTTCACATCACCTAAACACATGCACATATCACATTGGGCTACACAACATTCACATTACATAGGAAATTGCATTATTCATTTCACACCACATTACACCTATTCTCTAGGTTAGATATTATCTATATATATACATATACGTAACATAGAGGGAAAATATATATGTCAAGAAAATGTGTGTGTATGTCAATTACAGGTTTAGGAGTGGGTGTATTGACTACATTTGTTTACAAAGGAGTCTCAATTCTCATGTATTGTTCCCTGTGTGTATGTTTGTTAGCATGGGTACATGGAAGTGTTAGGCAATGTGTGAGGAGTGACAAATACAAAACATTGTGTATGCTAACAGGAAAATAGGGAGTGATACGTGCATTCACTAACAGTCAATAGGAAATCAGTGTGATACCTGTGTGTGTGTGTAAACAGG
This sequence comes from Iris pallida, assembly GCA_029216955.1. Classification (NCBI taxonomy): domain Eukaryota; kingdom Viridiplantae; phylum Streptophyta; class Magnoliopsida; order Asparagales; family Iridaceae; genus Iris; species Iris pallida. The sequence continues at coordinate 10,633 of JANAVB010028822.1, read as the reverse complement.
AACAAGAAAACAGTGAGTGGAAATTATTCTCAGGTATGGAGAATCCTGGAGCCTAATGACAGGTAACTCCATGTGAACCCAATTTAGCATGTAAAGTAACATTAGGAAAAACAGTGAAGGTTTTAGGAATTTAGTGAATTGAACACAATATCACTGGAATGGTTTCAGGATTAAGGAACAATTGACAGTTCAAAAGAAATTTCAAAACCCATGTGTCAGTTTCTTTTTTCACATCAAAATAACCCAGTTCTTGTTTTGACAGCCTTAAACATTTAGAATCTATTTCGAATCCCAAAACCAATTTCGAATTCACCCATTTCAGTTAAACGTGTTTTTAACTTCTCAAAATCAAATCCAACCCATTCAATTCAGTTGCATAATCATTTGGGTTGCAGAAAACTACTGTTATTCAGTCAAAATGAATCACAAAAGCCAAAAATGAAATTACAACATGCAACTTAACTCAAGTTAGTAAAACACAATTTAATTTCAGAAATTTAAACAGTCCAAAATAGTATATGACAGTGAACTAATTTCTCAGGTTGTGATATGCAAATCAGTCCATCGATTCAACTAACAGTGAACTACCACAAGGTTCAGGAATCAACAATGGCAATTAAGCATCAACTCAGTTTAAAAACAGGAACCAAATGACAGTTTAAAATCTCAGATTTGGTTTTCAAGAAAATTCCAATGACAGCTTATTTTTTTAGTCCATTCCAAACCAACCCAATCGAAATCCATTCACCTAAATGTCATCAACTAATCAGTGAACTAACAATGAATTAAACATGGCAATGTCTTTCAAAATTAGTTTTAAAGAATCAAAAATCAGGATTTGAAAACAGGAAATGGGTTTCAGTCAATTGGACAGTCCATTCCCACATCCAAAACCCATTTCTCGAACACTCATCATAATCTAATATTTGTACAATCTAATACATATGTAGGTGAGCCTAAAATTTAACATTTAACAGCATTAAAATCAGAGCAAATGTAAATTAAGAACAGAAAATTCAACTCAGATTCAGAGCGTATCAGACCTCATTAGGAATCATGAATTCGAACCCAAAATAAACATCTAAATTATAATCAATGTGTTGGTAACTAGTGTAGCATATGTGTAGGTGTCCTGAGAGTTATTTCGTGTCCTAAAATCTTGACACAGGCGTGTCCAACATATTGCAAACACGTGGAGTGCACCCAGTGTTGTACAGTGTCGTGCACGCATGTACACGAGTGTAGGACACGACACACGACACTTCGTATCACGTGCACACACCCACGTTGTCGTCTAGGGTAGGGCTACATGTGGGGTAGCCTTACACGTGTCCACGAAGGGTCTACAGAGGACACGAACGCACGTTTGTGCGTGTTTGTGCACGTGTTCAGTCGCCTGCGTGGGACAGCACACGGCCAGTGCGGGCACAATTGTACCAAGTGTACTCCATGAGATGCCCCAAAATTTGGGAGCATGGTGACAGTCACTGCTCCTTGCTCCCCACAAAATTTTAGGTATCGACGTGTCCTGTGTCTCGTGTTCTAGCCCCCGATAAGCAGGACACAAACGTATGGCTCGTGTCACATGTCCAAGGCCAAAAACATGACACAAACCGACACGAAACACCAAACACCCTTCACAAAAGTTAATACACACATGAAGATCTGCAGATCTATGTAAATAGAATTTTAAAATTCGAAAATAAATTCCTAAGAAGCATTTTAACAAACACCTAGGTTCTAGGACTGATACGTGTCCGATACGGACACGTAAAGGACACGAAATGGCACGAATCCTATTCCTACAGTTAGAGGACACCTATGGCTTGGTATTCATGCAAAGAAATCGAGATTTGATGGTAGAAATAGGAATTTACCTATAGGTGTTGTTCCTTCAAGAAAGCTTCAAAATGAGGGATCCTTCTTGCTAGCCCCAAAGCTCCAAATTATCCCAAATTTGAGAATAACCTCCATGAATAGTAGGGGAATAAAATTTAGATTACTATGGAAGAAGTCTCAATGAAAATGGATCATTAATGAATAAACTATGAAGAAATTTCAAAGGAAACAAACCTTGTTCTTAGAATGATGGAAAGAGTGAAAAGAGGCACAAGTTTCAAGAGGGATTTTATAGGGATAGGTGTCCTATGTGGCTGGCCATCAATGCTAGGTTTAGGATTTTGGGGAATCAATCTAAGGGCTATCATTCCATCTAGTATATTCAATGGTCAAAAATCTAGGTTTCTCCCCTTAATTAAGTTGCAACCTGGTTTATTCTAACTAGTCATGACTTAACCCAACTAACCAATGTTGGCCCATTGGTCATATGGTCAACCTGATTTTAATAATTGATCAATCTATGTCTGGATATACAAAGCTAGTTGGGACATCTCGGTTTCTTGGACATAAGCAAGATTGTCTATCCACTCCGTTCAAGACTGAAGATCTGTTTGCCTACTCGAGTCTGTATTTCCTATGCAATGTAATTTTCATTTTATTTGAGTCTAGGAATATGTTGTACACCGAGTCGTACTGGCAAATAGGCTATCCCCAAAATAGTTCAAAATGTTTTTAAAAATGATCTATCAAAATATTTACAAAAAGGTTTTCAAAAAGGTTTTCAAAAATCACCAAAAGCTTTTTCAAAAAACCCTAAATAAACCCTGACTTAACCCTGACAGAACTCGAACCGAGTACGGCCAGAGTTCGGCCAGAGTTCGGTTAGTGGCCGTTGTGTTTTTGAAACTCTGGAACTTGGTCCTCCTGCAGTTGCGGATTTGACCGAGATTTGCTCATAGAGTTCTGCCCGAATTCTGTCCAAATTCTGACAGAAGTCTGCCTTTGGAACTCCTGTAAATAGAGAAGGATTTCGATCATTTCAACTCACTCATTCACTTTCAATCTTCTCTCTATCTAATGCTTTCAGTCTTCCAAAGAGTTTTCTAGAGCTTTAAATTTCAGATCCCAAGCCAGTTACAATCCTCTAGTCAATTTGCCAGTGCAGTACGGTCTAGAAGTTTCTGAGAGATTGTAATCAGAAGGCTTGATTGAATAATACCTCTTCACATTTGAAGTTGGACGAGTTCTTCGCATCAAAGCTCGCGTTGTAGAAGTTGCAAGGACTTCGTAAGAAAACTTGCAGTTTTTCCAATAGTGGATTCAACTGGTAGCAAGACTTCTACCGACAGGATTAGTCCTCAACAGAGGGATACCAGTATACATAGCTGTCTTTGCGTTTGGTCTCTTAACTTTGCCTTTATATTATTTCAGTTGTGATTAATATTCTGTGATTGTGCTGCTAACATTTTTATTTAGCATTATTCCGCTGCTAACTCTATTCACCCCCCCTCTAGAGTATTACGCTTTACTATTTCGTTCCTACAATTGGTATCAGAGCGCGTGTTACAGGTAAAGCAAAGGTAACAGTGCAATTATTTATTCTTTTTAATTAACTGTTATATAGATCACAGCACAATACATGACAACTGTGAAATTCACAAGTGAAGGCCAAGCCACAAACAGACCCCCACTGTTTGATGGTACAAATTATACATATTGGAAAACACGGATGAGTTTCTTCTTGAAATCTCTTGATTTTGATTTATGGTCTATTGTTCTTGATGGCTATCAAAAGCCACCTCGTATAAATGTTGATGGAGTTTTAGTTAAAAAACCCCATAGCAGATATACAAAGGAAGAAAAGAAAAGGACCAGTCTTGACGCACGTGCCATTAATGCTCTCTTTTGTGCTTTAGACAGAACTGAGTTTAACAGGGTGTCTATCTGCACAATGGCTAATGAAGTATGGAAGCTACTTGAAGTCACACATGAAGGCACGACTCAAGTCAAGGAATCTAAAGTCAGCAGACTTACTCAAGAGTACGAGGCATTCAAGATGAAGCCCAACGAAACAGTTACACAAATGTTCGAGAGGTTCTTGGATATTGTAAATCCTTTGTCCTCCCTAGGCAAAGATTACAGTAACCATGAAAAGATTCGTAAACTCCTGCGAGCACTCACCAAGAACTGGATTCCAAAGGCTACTGCAATCATTGAAGGAAACGACCTCACAACTATGTCCCTCGAAGTACTCATGGGTAAGCTACTCACTCATGAACTGGAGCTACAAGATTTTGAAGAGCCTGCACCAAAGGAGAAGACTATTGCCCTCAAGGATCAGCACAGAAAAGCTGCTGAAGATGACTCAGATAGCAGTGGATCTGACGCTGAAGATCAAGCACTCATAGCAAGAAAATTCAAAATTCATGAGACATGAGAGAGAGTCAAAGAGAACAACAGCAACAACTGGTACCAAGAAGATGCTGTCTGTTATGGCTGCAAGAAGAAGGGACACAAAGAAGGATTGTCCCACAAACTCATCATCGAGCAAGAAGAACAACAGGTATGAAAAAGGGAACCTGAAAAGATCAACATCTCGAAAATATGCCAACACCAGCATATGGCATGAAAGTGAAGCCAGCGACTCAGAAGACGAACACTCAGAGGACGTTGCAAATGTATGCTTTATGGCAACCGATCAGGTACCTACTGAACCTGTAGAAACTTATAATGACTTCACCTTTGAGCAATTAGGAGATGCCTTCAGTGACCTGATGACTGATTACAGGAAACTGCGTAGTAAGTATCAGACCTCTAAGAAGGTACTCAAAGAGTACAAAGGTGAAATAGGTAGACTTACCGACCTACTAGCTGAGGTTAGAAAATGTTAATGAGTCTGGTGAGCTTTCTTCAATAAAGCTCTTATTATACGAGACTACCAAGTCATCTGAAGAGAAGACAAAATTATTGACCAACTCAAGGAAGAACTTTCTATAGAGAAGAAAAGTATTCAATGTGCACAAATCAGAATGGAAACACTTACTTCTGATTATACTAAGTTGTATGACACTTCCAAAAGATTGGAAATTAGGTTAGGAAAACAGCCTGAGTCTGCTGCTTACTACCCTAACACGTGTCACTTACCGAGAAATCGGAACATTCCCAAGCCAAACACTGTCAGACCTAACCCTATTAAACCTTTACCCCAAAAGGTTAAGCCCAAACAAGATTATAGGTATGCTTTCTTCTATACTAGAAAACCCAAATCTACCAACCATGCACACCACCCAGCTTTCAACACTCGACATGCACAATGTCATTATTGTGGCCTCATTGGTCATATATCATCTGCATGTAGAATGAGAAAGCTTATAGATCTAAATGTTTATGCTTGGATACCTAAAGCTAACAATTCAGGACCCTACAAGAAATGGGTACCAAAGGTTTCATCTGCAAACTGTTCTATAGGTGGAACACCCTTCACATGCTAGAAGCAAATGGATCTTCGACAGTGGTTGCTCACGGCATATGACCGGTGACGCTACCCTATTTGCAACACTGTCGAAGAAAAAGAAGAAAGGCTATGTCTCCTTCGGTAATAATTTGAAAGGGTATATTATTGGTATCGGTGACGTTGGTAAATCTCCCTATCCTATAATTAAGGATGTCTGTCTGGTTACCGAGTTGAAACATAACCTACTCAGCATAAGTCATCTAGCTGATCATGGTTATGGCATCAACTTTGGCAAAGACAAATGTACTATAGTTGATGGCTCAACTGGTAGTACTATCTTTGAAGGTATCAGGGAAGACAATATATATGTTTTCTATTTGTTAGAAGAAACTAACATTTCATGTAGATGCTTAATGGCCAAGAGTGATGAGAGTCATCTGTGGCATATGAGACTCGGTCACGCTAATATGGATACAATATCAAGATTATCCACAAAGAAGCTAGTACGCGGTTTATCGGACATTACATTCAAGAAGGATTCGGTATGCAGTCAATGTGAAAGGAACAAAGCTACCAGATCCACTTTCAAGTCAGTAAACGCAGTATGTACTACTAGACCTCTACAATTGCTTCATATGGACTTATTTGGTCCTAGCAGAGTTGCTGGCCTCGGAGGTAAACTTTATGCTTTCGTAATTGTAGATGATTTCTCTAGATACACGTGGGTATATTTCTTGACACGCAAGAATGATGTATTATCCGAATTTGTCGTCTTTTGCAAGAAAGTACAGAATGAAAAAGGTTACATGATCACTCGCATAAGAAGCGATCATGGTGGCAAATTCGAAAATGCTGATTTTGAGCAATTTTGTGACACACAGATTTTATTCATGAGTTCTCCTGCCCTAGGACTCCACAACAAAATGGAGTTGTGGAACGTAAGAACAGAACTCTAACCGAAATGGCCAGAGTGATGTTAAACCAGTTTAGTCTACCGAAATATTTCTGGGCTGAAGCTGTCAACACAGCTTGCTTTGTTCTCAATAGAGTTCTAATTCGACCCAAATCGAAGAAGACTCCATTTGAGTTTTAGTTTGATAGAATTCCTTCAGTTTCATACTTTAGAATTTTTGGTTGTAAATGTTTTATTCTTAACACAAAAGACAATTTGGGAAAATTTGATGAAAAGGCCGATGAAGGTATATTTTTAGGTTATGCGGCCAAGAGCAAAGGATACAGAGTCTTCAACAAATACCATGATCATCGAAGAGTCAATCAATGTCACCTTTGATGAATTAAATCAAATAACGATTGATGACAATGACGAAGATACATCTGTACCAAGCTCAACTCCAGCTGTTTCTCAACCAAGCTCTGCACTAGCTGAACCTCCTAGAGAAGATCCAGGAACCAGCTACCTTCAGAATGAAGCAAAAAGGTTGAAATTTACAGCAAATCAACCAAAGGATTTGGTAATTGGTGATATTACCAAGGGAGTAAGTACTCGTACATCCTGTAGAGATATTGTTTCTAGTGTTGCATTTATTTCACAGCTAGAACCCAAAACTATTGATGAAGCATGTAGTGATAATTTTTGGATAGATGCTATGCAAGAGAAATTAAACCAATTTGAACGGAATCAAGTTTGGGAACTTGTTCCCAGGCCTGTTGATCATCCGGTCATTGGCACCCGTTGGGTATTCCGAAACAAACTGAATGAGAATGGTTTAGTGACTCGTAATAAGGCTCGACTCGTAGCTCAAGGATACAATCAAGAAGAAGGTATCGACTACGATGAGACTTATGCCCCAGTTGCGAGATTAGAATCCATTCGCATGTTATGTGCATTTGCATGTTTTCATGATTTTAAACTTTTTCAAATGGATGTGAAGAGTGCTTTTTTAAATAGTTTTATAAAAGAAGAAGTTTTTGTAGCACAACCTCCAGGTTTTACGAATTTTAAAACCCAGATCATGTTTTCAAGTTGAAGAAAGCTCTATACGGTTTAAAACAAGCCCCTTGTGCTTGGTATGATCGTCTAAGCTCTTTTCTACTTGATAACGGTTTTTCAAAAGGGAAGGTTGACACTACACTTTTTATTAAATCTTTTAATGGCAAGCTACTTTTAATTCAAATCTATGTTGATGATATTATATTTGGATCTACTGATGAATCTCTGTGTCAAGAATTTTCTAAGTGTATGCAGAATGAGTTTGAAATGAGCATGATGGGAGAGCTAAAATTCTTTCTCGGATTGCAAATCAAACAAACTGATAATGGGACATTCATAAATCAAGCAAGTACACAAAAGACTTGCTAAAGAAGTTCGATCTGGAAAATGTCAAACCTATTGGCACTCCGATGGCAACTTCAACAAAGCTTGATTCGGATGAACAAGGCAAGCCAGTCGACACACGTAAGTATCGAGGTATGATTGGTAGTTTACTTTATTTAACTGCTAGTCGTCCAGATATAATGTTTATTGTTTGCCTGTGTGCACGTTTTCAAGCTAACCCAAAGGAATCACATCTGTCCGCAGTTAAGCGTATCTTCAGATACCTTAAAGGCACTTCTTCTGTTGGCTTGTGGTATCCCAAAACTAAATCCTTTGACCTTATTGGTTATTCGGATGCAGATTTTGCAGGATGCAAAGTTGATAGAAAAAGCACAAGTGGCACATGTCATTTCTTAGGCAAAGCTTTAGTCTCTTGGTTTAGTAAAAAGCAAAATTCTGTAGCCCTATCAACAACAGAGGCTGAGTACATCGCCGCAGGACGTTGTTGCGCTCAGATTTTGTAGATAAAACAACCCTAGAAGACTATGATTTATTTTACACACATATTCCCATTTTCTGTGATAACACGAGCACTATTAATTTGACTAAGAATCCAGTATGTCACTCTCGTACTAAACATATCGAGATTAGACATCATTTTCTTAGAGATCATCATCAAAATGGAGATATAAACCTTGTGTACATAGATACTTAAAATCAATTAGCTGACATCTTCACTAAACTTCTAGCGGAAGATCATATCAATTATTTACGTCAAAAATTAGGAATTTTGGACGTCAATAATATTAATTGATTTTTTTTATGATTATATCTCAATACGCAAAAACTGTGTTAGAGACAAGCCAATAAAGAGTCTGTCTGTCACCACAACTACGGTTGAAGCGAAACGGTATTTAAGAGTTCCCCGGTGAACCTCCGCCAGCTGGGACAGTACTCCTACAGCTAATCTGAGACAGTCGCTGTGTAAAGACATTTACATCATAAATATTATTAATTATGTTATATGAAGGCTAAAATAACTAATCTTTGAATTAAATATTTGAAATAAGATAATGAAAAAGAAGTGGCAAAAATCAACTTTGAAGAACCCTAGGCGAATTCGGCCAGAGCTCTGACCGAATTGGGCCCAAGTTTGGTTGAGGGTATCTGTGTATATATCCAGAACCTGAGAGCTTCTTCTCTTTCATTACTTCCAAACCAATTCAAACAGCAGCAGCAGCCGACCCGAGCCATCAAACCCTAGTTCTTCACCAATCTTTTCCTTCCAATCTACTTGGTGAAATCTCTCCAAAATTTGGAATCGTGCGGAGATCGACATTCTCTACAACATATCCTAATTTCGTGAGGTATAACTCCCTCTCTCTCCATCTTTCAATTTGTGCTTTTTATTTCAATGGCACCTAAATTTAATCCATTCAAGAGGAAGAAGAAGACCACTCCTAGTGAGGAAGGGTCGTCTTCGAATCCACACACGGATTCACTCTTTTCGTCGATCCAAACGAGCGACGGCGCTTTCGATGGGTTTTTCTTCCAAACCCTCGACCAAGCCCTATTATGGTACGGTGATTTTTCTACCCGATCCATATGCGACGGCGCTCCGATCAAATGGACGGTATTTCCCGATCATCGTCACTTGTTTGAGGCATTAGGCTTACACCTATTTGTTAAATTGTGCTTCCCGATAGCTACTAATGCCTTTCGTTTATTCTATTGCAATCTCGTAGTTAACACTTTTGTTGTGAGCACACGTGTTGGAGGCATCGACATCGAGTTCGATGATGCCCTCCTAGCGGAGATTCTCGGTATTCCCAATGAAGGTGAACCGCTAGTAGACATCACGGAATTCGATTTTCCCGAAGGCACGACACTCACTAGTTTCAAAGCGGAACTCTGTGCTCCTGACAGAGTACGCTCTGGAAAGTTCAAGGCTAATAACCTGAACTTGTTCAACTACGAATTGTATCGCATCATCTACTCTACTATCCTTCCCAAATACACTTCAAAAGATGATGTGACCTCACTTGAGCTGTCCGCCATGTACCATATTCTTAAGGGGATTCCTTTTTCCACCCCTAAGACTATCATTCAGATGATGGGACGATGTCGTGCTAGAGATCGAAATCTCTCTTACGCGATGATTCTCCCTCGTATCTTTCAGCGATTTGAGATCGATCTATCGACTTGTACTCAGGACTCTGAGCCCAAGTTTCTTCAGCTATCTCGTCGCAGCCGGACTGCTTCAGCTCTACCTACTGCTCCTCCTACTGCACCTCCTCCACCACCTTATTATGCCATGACATTTGAGGGCATACATCAGCACTTATCTGCTTTGCACGTCTCGTTGACGGACATGGCTCGCGAGCGTGAGTTTCGCGACGTCACCCGTTACCAGGCGATGACAACCTCCTTGGCCGATCTGCGTTTTGCCCAGACTGGTCACTCTGCGCCCCATCCCTCGAGATCCAGCTTTTTCGGGTTACCGCTGTGAGGATGAGGCTGTCCATGCCTACTTTCAGCCAGGTAATGCCTATGATTGGTATCGTGCTCCTCGTGACTATGTTGGTGAGTTCTATGCTAGCGCCCCTACTCATCCTTCTGGCGCTGGTACTTCTGGTGCTGGTCCTTCCGGTCATGCTGACCGAGCTGCTGCTGATGATGATGATGATGACGGATAGTGATGAGGAGATGTGATTTGATTTTTAGTGACATTCTATTGTATACTTGGAAATGCTCCTACATTCCAAGTTTTTATCAGTATATTTTTCAGTACTTCTGATATTTATCAGCACTTTGTAGTATGCTTTCAGTAATTTTTCATGGACATGCTTATGGTGTTTCGTTTATGATATTTAAGTTTCTTTCAGCACTTTGTTTTAAGCACTATCTCTTTATACTGCTTCTTCATTGCAAACTGCCTGTAAAATAGCATGCCTGAGATTTCTTTTATGTTTTTGAAACAAGCATGCCTGTTATAATATTCTTTAGAGACAATAGCATGCATGTGATGATAATTGTAGAAACTTTATAGCCTGTTTTATTTATCA
>JANAVB010028821.1:12500-70513 GCA_029216955.1 Iris pallida | reverse complement strand
GACATCTTCCTGCACTGTTAGTGTCTCTAGATAGATAGAAAATATAAATATTATCCTCTCTTATCCCTTCAAAAGCAATGTCTCCTGTTGACCTATCATAAATAAAGCATTTATTTTGTCCAAAGTTAATATCATACCCATGACCAGCAAGATGACTTATGCTGAGCAGGTTATGCTTTAACTCGGTCAGTAGGCAGACATCCTTTATTACAGGAGAGGGAGGATGACCTATAGTACCATTACCAATGATATACCCTTTAAGGTTGTTGCCGAAGGATACATATCCTTCCCTCTTCATCGATAGTGATGCAAAAAGATTTGCGTCTCCCGTCATATGTCGCGAGCATCCACTATCGAGAATCCACTTACTCTTAGTTGAGGAGGGAAGGTCCACCTACATCAAAGTAGATGTGACCTTTGGTACCCAAGTTCTTGAGGGTCCTGAAAAGTTAGTTTTCGGCAACCATGCATATATGTTTCTATCTACTAATCTCCTAACTCTACATTGTGGTGAAATGTATCCATGTAATCCACAATAAGTACAAATAGCATTCCTATTTATGTTAGGAGCATGTAGATGATGTCTATATGTAGAGTGGTGTGGCGCATGATGATGTTTATATCCATAAGCAGTGTGATGGTGATTTTGTTTTTGTGCAACATAGTGATGATTGTATCTATGTGTAGCATGGTGATTCTGTGACATATGAGAATTATTTCTACGTGCATGTGGTTTGTGTGCTTTATGAAAGTGTGTGTACATATAAGCATGATTACGTGCTGCAGGTGGATGATGTTGTTGACTAGTATGAGTAGTGTCATGCTTTGTGTGTCTCATGTAATTGGGTTTGAGGTTGAGCAACCTGTTTTTCCAATCTAGTCTCTAATTTCTTAGAAACAGCCTGCAGTTCATTAATCTTAGTATTCAAACCATAAATCTTAGTAATAGTAATCTTGTGTCTAATCTTTTCATCTGCAAGCTCCGTGTTGAGTGCTGTGATTTCTTGTGTTTGTTTTTAATACGTGCTTGGGCATCATGTAGGCTTAATTTAAGCTTAGATACCTCATTTGTGACTTCCGTGGGTGAAGTGTCTCTACTATCATCAAGCAATGAAGAGAGTCTTTGAATCTCGACTTCATAACTTTTGATCTTTTCCTTGGCGTGTTTATATTTACCAATGACTTTCTTGTGGTCATTGAGTAAATCATTGAATGCATCGCCAAGTTCATCAAACGTGAAATCATCGAGAGTTTCGCTTGTTACCTTGTCGGATGTAGCCATTAGGCAAACATTGGCGGTGTCTTGAGGAGTCCTTTTCTTCTTCGGAGTCACTAGCTTCACTTTCATGCCAAATGCTTGTGTTGGCATATTTCTTTGAGGAAGCTTTCTTGTATGGTTTCTCATATCGGTTGCTCTTCTTTGTGAAAGGACAGTCTTTTCGGACGTGTCCAGTCTTCTTGCAACCGTAGCATGTTGGCTCTTCTTCGTCATCTTCTTGTGGTTCCTTCTTTTTTCGATTGAAGCGAAGGAATTTCTTGAAGTTGCGGACAAGGAGAGCTTGATCTTCACCTTCCGAGTTGTCGTCATCCGTCTCTTCAGGATCAGCCCTTCGTCGGTGAGCTTTAAGGGCAATCTCCTTTGCCTTAGGAGCAGGCTCTTCGAAGTCTTTGAGGTCAAGCTCATGATCATCAGCTTTCCCATCAAGGACTCCATGGACATAGTCGTGAGATCATTTCCTTCTATGATGGCTGTTACCTTAGGGTTCCAAATCTTTGGTAGCCCCCTAAGAATCTTGCGGATCTTCTCGTGATTTGTATATTGTTTGCCGAGAGAAGACAAGGGGTTGATGATGTCGAGGAATCTTATAATCATTTGTGTGATCGTCTCATTTGGCTTCATCTTGAAAGCCTCATATTCTTGAGTGAGACGACTTATTTTGACTCCTTGACTTGGGTGGTTCCTTCATGCGTCACATCTAGAAGTCTCCATACTTCATGAGCCGTGGTGCAAGTTGAGACCATGTTGAACTTATTCCTGTCTATAGCACAAAATAAAGCATTAATAGCTCTCGCGTCTAGACTCGCCTGTTTCTTCTCCTCGTCAGAATATTTGTCATGGGTTTTCTCAACGAGATCACCATTGACAACTATCCTGGCGGACTTTTTGTAACCATTGGTGACGATAGTCCACAGGTCGAAGTCTAGCGACTTGAGATAAAAACTCATCCTTGTTTTCCAATAGGTGTAGTTTGTTCCATCAAATAGGGGAGGCCTATGTGTGGATTGCCCTTCACCATGATTGGAAAACATGGTTTGAGTGGTTGCCATGGATCAGCTCTAGGATGTTAGTCCTTGATAAGAGAACAGAGCTCTGATACCAATTGAAGACCAAGTTGGCAACTCTAGAGGGGGTGAATAGAGTTTATATCAAAAAATGATCAATTAAAAATTTAAACTCTTTTCACCAACTAAATAATCAGAGTAAAAATAAATGCGGAAATAAAGAGTAGAGAGCAAGCACAAACACAACAAGATTTTAACCTGATTTCTCTCGTGGAGGACTAGTCCAGGCCTGAGAACTCTAGCTCAGGATTGAAATCCACTATTTGTGAAATAGGGTTACAACCATGTGCCTTTTCACAGAAGAGCACGCCAAACTTCTTTCAATGATCGCTTTGGCGAAACTTGGACTTTTCCAAGTGGCTTACAACTTTTTGCACTTCAAACTTCTAGCTGAATCGTACCAAGCACCTTGGACGGTTGGGAAGTTTAAATGCTAAGTGGATGGGAAGGTAAGGCTCTTGAATATATATGCTATGTAATAGAAAAAGAAGAGAAGAGTGGATGGTTTCAAATGAGAGAAACCAAGGCCTATTTATCGGGTTCGGGGTAGGCAGAATTCGGTATAAATAATTCAAATTTTTGGCCGTTGGACAACTAGCAGTGATCAATACCTAAAAATCAGCATCCTGAATTTTAGGGGACCGAGTTCAGCCCGAACTCTGTGTGAGGCAGAGTTCGGCCCGAACTCTGTCTACTATGGACAGAATGTTCTTTTGTGGGCTTTGGATAAATGGGTTGTTTGGGATTTGGGCTAAGTCAACCTGTAAAGCTATGGCTAGCCCAAAGTGCTCAGTATGATCCAACATACATCATCCTATACTCAATAATAATAAAAATATAGACTCCAGTATACAACAAAGTGGTACAACTCCAAGCAGCTGTGAACTGGAAACAAATGAGCTGAGTAGATTGATTTCGAGCTCGATGTGTCAAATTGGACTACAATAAATATTGTTTTGTTAATTGTCAAGATTAGGTTGACTGTGATCCGGTTTGGGTCAACATGTGTGTGTGTATACAAGTAGAATGTGTGTGTATATAGGTTCCCAGGTTAGTGAATGTGTGGTGTGTGTATAGCAGTAGATAGGGTGTGTCTCAGATTTCCAGGTTAGAGTGAATGTGTTCCCAGGTTTTAACAGTTCAATGTGTGTGTAGATAGCTGTACTTCACAGGTTAGGAAACATGTGTGTGTGTGTAATTCATAGGGTGTGTGTATACACAAAATCAGTTTTTAGTTTTCAGGCTCGAAAACACAAATCAACAACCAAACCATCACACACATGAACCCAAGCAATGTAACTTAATCTCAAACATAATATTTATGATGTAACATTGTAATTTAATCTTCTAAAAATCTTTTTAAATATAAATAAAACTCAGGAATCAATTTGACAGAACTTAGTATCAGATAATTAGGTAAAACACAAATTCGAATTCAAAACACAGTTAATATTCAATTTAATGGGTTGGTAAATGTTAGTGCACATGTGTATGTGTCATACAAATGATTTGGTATCCATAAACTGGACACAAAGTGTCCAATACAAAACTGACACACGAGAAATCAGAACACAATGCACTGTCTCGTGCATGAGTTCACCACGCTCGTAGACACGACACACGACACGACACCACACGTGCACGTGTCCATGTGTTCGGCTAGGGTAGGGCTACGTGTCTAGAACCCTGATATGTGTCCAAGTGTCCTCGTGTCGTGTCAAAAGGTGTGTATCCGAACTCAAAAATCGTGCGGCTAAGCGCAGGCAAAAACCAGTTCGATCGAGATTTCTCTCGATCCGCTCGATGGTTTTGACTCAAACTTCGTGTGCAAGGTGACAGTCAATGCCCCTTTGTGTCAAAGAAAAATTAGACCTAATCGTATCATGTCCAGTACACTTGACACGTCGAGCAGCAGGACACTACTCGAGTGTGCAGCGAGCGTGTTCGTGCCCGTTTTGGACATGGACACGACTCAAAAATCAACTAAGAGTTTAGGGGAATCAAAGAGCACATAAAAACCAATATTTCCAATCAAAAACATTTCGAAAATCAGGTAAAAAAGTTCTCAGAGGCATTTACACAAACACTTACAAATAGAAACTGATACGTGTCCGATACGGACACGAAACCAATGCAAAACTTTATCAAACATGCACCACAGCTAGGGGACACCTAGATCTAGGCTGTCATGCAAAGAAATCAAGATTTAATGATAGTTTGAGGTGTTTACCTATAGTGTATCAATCACAAGGAAAAGCCCCAAATAGGAAGATTCCTCTTGCAAGTGAAAAGCTCCAAATTGTGCAAAATCTGAGATTTCTCTCCATAAACAGCAAGTAGAGTATGATTAGGTTCTAATGCAAGAGACCAGAGTCAAAAATGAATTAAAATGAAAGAGTTATGGATTGAAGAAGAAAGACCAATACCTCTTTCTTGCCAAAAGTTGTTGTGATGTAAAAAGAGGCAAAAACTAGGAAGAGACATTAAATAGGGGGATTCCCTAGGGGGCCAGCCATGTAAGGAAGAAATTAGGGTTAGGGTTGTGGCTAATGGGCTTGGGCTAAGTTTTAATGCTAAAAGAATCAATCCATAAGTCAAAAGTCCATGAACCTAAATAACTTATTCTCTACATGAAACTTGATTCAAAATAACTCAACTTGGGTTGAATTAAGTTAGACTAGGGCCCCACCATGCTAATTAAGTCACCATAGCTAAAATCAACATCTAGGTTAGTCTCCAAAGTCTCAACTAGCAAAAGTCAAAAATAACAATCACCAATGCAATAAATATCAAAATAATTCAAAGAGATCAAATGACCAAAACACACTCAGGCCAAAATGACAAATAAATATCCTAATCACATGGTTGGGCTCTAGGTTAGACAGTCTCTAGGGTTTCAATAGCAAAACATCAAAATCACAAGTCATGGTTTTAAATAATTTTTAAAATAATTTAAAATCACCAAAAATCATATCATGATTTGAATGCCATAAATATTGATCAAAATCACAAAATTTCAAAATTACCCTCATTTTAGAAAACTGGGTGTTACAGCTCATGAGAAGAAGGAACAACTTTTAGCTTCTCTTCCTCAGCAGCTTCAGAGATTTTATGTAGACAATTGAATCTGCCCTCTCTCCATTTTTTGTACTTCTCTATATATATGTACATTTTTTTGAATAAAAGAAGTAATGTTACTTTACTGCTCTCCCTCCTTTTTTGTGGACCCTTTATGATATTGGGCCTTGGTGGGATATGACGTGGCGAGCATGCAGTATTTCCCCTTTTGTTGCCATCGTGGCAGGCACAGGGTTCTGAGTACCTCAATTCGACCTGATCCAGTTGGAAGTTGGAGGGATAGGCTCCTCGTTAGCCATAGAGTTACTCATATTTAATAGGGGAGTTGCTCTTCACATGGCCTCTTGAAGAGCTTTGTGGCTATAAATAGGGCTTTTAAGGAAACAATCTCATCTACCTCCCTCCTCTATGTTTGAGTACCTCTTCTCTTCTTATAGCTTGGGGCCTCCTTCTTCTCTGGTGGGTCGAGCATGAGTCGTGGAGGTGGCTAGCGCCATGTCTTCAGATGGTACGAAGGTTGCTGCATCAAAGCGTACTCTGGACGTCGTAAGGAATGGACTCGTATGCTCTTGTGCAAGGAGATCATTTTTCTGACATGAGGGCGGACCAAAAAATGGTGCCTTTTGTACAAAGTAGGGTTCTCCGCCTTCTCATTACTAGCTTCACCTTGCCTGGAGAAGGTATGTTGCTCCTGCCTTGCACGAGGAGGATGCTATTGTTCTCCAAGATTTGGTTGGTTGCTTGTCCCCCGTACTTTTTCTTCCATGCTTGCTTGACAGGATCGTCCTTAACCTTAGGAAGGGGCTTGGGAGTTCTCCTGGAATTGTCCTCTCTTGCAACATCTCGTCGTCTTCTATGGGACATCTTTTGGAAGAAGTTAGAAAGTTTCTTGAGAGCATCTTGAGCTCATCGTTACATGGGGAGGCATGTAACATGCGAACCTTTCAAAGGAGGTAGTATGCAAGTCTCAGGAACCCAGTTGCGACAAGATTTCATGTAGAAACAAGTTTTTGTATGAGACTAAAACATGTAACATATTTTCTTTTTTAATAAGTTTATGTCGTCTCTTTGTGAGGATGTGAATATTTTTACTAGAGGTATGATTGAACGTAGTAAAAGATAACCCGACATCCATTTTATAGAGACTTTGACTTCTTATTAAAGGGTTTGTTCATATTCAAGTTTTATAACAAGAAACTTATTAAGAGACATGGCATTTTGCGAAGTCGCATGCTCTATCTTTTTCTTTTCTTTTTGAATGCGGCCTGTGGAACTCTGTCCGTGAGATGCGCTCCTTATTCTTCTCCTTTATTGGGAAGAAGGTTCTGCCGGTTATGACTTGGGCTTCTTTTTTTTATGTGGCTTGAGGGAACATAGGTTGAACTATTTCGTCCACCCGATGTGGGTGCACCCACCTGACGTCGCCCTTTGCAATCTTGAAAGGGACCATTCTGGCCGTATAGTCGCGTGCTGGAGGAATATTGTCGATCTTTATCGTGGCCTTGGGATGGGGATCACTCCATCTTGGACCTCGACTCCCGAAAGATTACCAAACTGTATCGACATCATATTGGTAGCCACCGTGTGTTCCTCGTAGTCGAAGGTAATAACTTTTGAGTCGATTAGCCACAGAATCTGCCCTTTGAAGATGTAGCAATCCTTGGTCGCAATCCTTGGTCGCATGGCTAATGAACTGGTAGGAGTGGGCTCCATGAAGGAGGGTACAAAATTCACCGCCTCGTCAATTTTTGAGGTTAGGTTAACCCTGCGGCACCACTGGGTCAACTTGATGTCCGACCAGAAGCATGGACAGTAAAGCGCCTTCCACCACGACCGACAAACGAAAGACAAGCGGACGACCTCCTCAGATGACATCTTCGCTAGTACGAAAACCATTGCTAGGATCTCCTTGGGGATGTTGGCCCATCCGCTAATGTAGGTTTTGCTCTTCTCCATTTTGAGACTTTTCTGAAGGGTTGTAAATTTTAAATTGTTTAGTTGTTTAGTTTTGTTTTGAATCTATATAAATTGGTTTTGAAGGCTGGTGAAGATGAATAGTTTGGCTGTATAAATAGATTTTAAAGGGTTGTGAAAAAGAAACCAATTTTTTCATATCTCCCCCGGGCCACTCTTATTGTATAAATGTATATCGATTACCATTAATTATGGTGAATGACACTGATACCGTAAATGTGAGTGGAATTTGTACCGCCAAAATTCATCTTGAAGAAGGTAAAATGTTATCACTGTGTGGGGAAATGTCAAAATCTCTTGGATATGATTAAACCGAGATGTTGTATTAATGTTAAGATACTGATATCATATAAATATGAAAATACAAAAAAATGCATGCATGCATGTTAATGTCAGAAGAACCATTCACCCTAGGACTGATTGATGAGATCTAAATTACTATACATCTCGTATCCACGTTCCCCTGGGATTACATCATCAAAGGGTCATTTAAACGTCTGTATTAAATCACAAATTTTCCTGAGGTCTCGTTGAAGTGCCCATTGAACCACCCACGTATGTCTAGCACGTGAATACCCTTGCAGTTGCATGTGATAGATCACGCATATCTCCATTGAACATGCCCGAGCCCATCTCTATGTGCTCGAGATGCGGCATCGAATCGGCCACGGCCTTTCCCTCAGTCTCGTTCAACGTGTTCAGCACGAATATGTTCCTGACCATGTAATATGGAGGGGGCATGTTCCTCCTCAGCTTGACCAGACGGTGGCAATACTTGCCGGCAGAAAATATTCAAGTCAACGTGATATAGAGACAGTAGCTAATGTCGAGTTCTTCCAGTACATGATGAAACTCCAAGAGTCTCACGAAAGTTTCATCACTCACGTCGCACTTCGGAATGCACAGCACCCTTAGAAATTTTCCACTGTATTATAAAAAGAAAAACACCAATAGAAATTAACAAAGTATACGTAAAATTTTGTAATAGAAAAAATAAAGTATTAAACTAAGACAAAATAAAATTTTGCACAGGCCTTAAACATGCAAAAGAGAAGGCAGCTTCGTCGAGCTTGTACGCGGAGAAGGATAGTAGAATTCCCCCACTACGAGCCACGAGCTTCTTTACGGTCACACTAATCTTAGCGGTTCACTGGGCCCTCCAGCACCATTGTTTTAAGTCCACGTTGGACCAATAGTCTAAGGGACCGTTGAGCGCCTTCCACCACGAATGGCAAACGGGGGCCACGTTGCACATGACCTCGTCCGTCGGCATCCCCGACAGTACCAGTATCATTGAGAGAATCTTCGTAGGGATGATGGCTCATCCGCTGTAGTTGATCTTGCTCTTGCTCCTCTCCATTGCGACTCTTCTTTTTCTTTCCTTTGTTTCTTTCTAGTCGGAAGGGTTCTTTTCTTTGGAAAAAGCTATTTAACCCGCTCATTTCGGGAGTGTAACCCGCTCGTGGATGGATTTGACCGAACTAGGAAAAGACTATTTGGGAGTAACAGTAATGCTGCTGTATTAATATTTGTTTTAATTATATTATAAATTTTAAATTAACAGAAATGCCACTGTAGATTTAATATTAATGCTAGTTCCAATAATATTGTAGATTTTAAATAAAAAGAATAGAATTTTAACTTTAACAACTTTTAAGTTGTGAATTTAAATCTAAGTTTAAATGTTAAATCAAAAACTAATTTAAATTTTAGTATTAATATTAGTTTCAATAATATTGTGAATTTTAAATTAACAGAAACGCCACTATATTAGAAACCTAGTTTGTCACGCCCCGCTCTCAAAGGAGCGATCGTCCTCACTAAGGCGTGATGCCGCGTGAGCCTAGATTGTGCTCACACAAGGCAGGTCCATAACGGCCGATTACAGGCTAAGCGACGGGGTCGTCGCATAGAAGTCCCAAACAAAAATATTGAATAACAGCAGCAAAAATTAAATACAAACACACAAGTAATTCAAAATGCTCTTTATTGATATTGAAACAAAGATTACAATTGTGTCGTGAGGCCAAGATTATAATCGCTCAAGCTCACTCTTCTCACATTACAAGTCACTTTGCTCTCTCTCATCTCTCAATACAGTTTGAGTAGACCAGCGGAAGCTTCGGATAGGCGATGTTCATACATTATGTCCCATATAAGTCAAGTCTCCAATGCGTCTGTGCGGCTCAAATGCTAAAAAACTCCACGCCTCGATGCATCCAAGCGAGCTCCGCCCCGAATAAGCAGGTACCTATCACCTGTACATAAAACTGGTGGGGTGTCAGTACTCAACTGTACTGGTGGCCAAGATTATAATCGCTCAAGCTCACTCTTCTCACATTACAAGTCACTTTGCTCTCTCTCATCTCTCAATACAGTTTGAGTAGACCAGCGGAAGCTTCCGATAGGCGATGTTCATACATTATGTCCCATATAAGTCCAGTCTCCAATGTGTCTGTGCGCCTCAAAATGCTAAAAAACTCCACGCCTCGATGCATCCAAGCGAGCTCCGCCCCGAATAAGCAGGTACCTATCACCTGTACATGAAACTGGTGGGGTGTCAGTACTCAACTGTACTGGTGGAGTGAGCTCCTCACCATTCTCGTGTTTGTAACGTCAACTTATCGACTCGTACTTGCCCTATGGCCCATACACTGGGATGCAACGACATGATTCGTGTCAATGACTTGGTTCTTACTTGAACATTGAGGTTGTGCCTCACAACTTAGCATGACTAAATCAAACCTGCCTTACAACCCTTCTTGACTTAACTCTAGATGACTCAATCCCGATTTACACAACTCTATGCCATCGACTTAATACTCGATGCTACATTCGTGCCTAGGCACGTGTCCTTGCTATAGCCAAATCTTAGGTTTCTTAAGACTTATGAAGCACCCGTACATACTATATTTTCTTCATGCGTGCCGTGCTTGCACTTTCCTTGATTTGTCAGACACTGTGCACGCAGATTGCCGCTTAGCACACCAACTTGACTTACATGAAAGGTCACTTGCAATTCAAGCCATCTTGGACATATAGGTGGTGCAAGACAAGGCCCTTGCAGCTAAGGTTAGCTAGCTCTGCTCAAGTCCTCGAATTATCACCGGTGGCGTGTTCTTGCCTGCCTACCTTGCGCCCCTCCTAGGCCGATACGGTCCTGTGGCCCCAGGTTTTCGAATCGAGGGTACAAAACCTTGTCGACAAGTTGTCCATGACCACGCACCTACGAGAACTCCTAGACTCAACGTAAATGCATGGCCTAGCCTTCACAACTTACCTTCCTTAGCTTTAATTCTTGTACTTATCATACTTCTTTTGCAAAGCCCAAACAAGGGTTGCCTCGGCGACTGACCTATAGTCCCGTCATATTCCTCCTCGGCGACTGACCTACAGTCCCGACATGTTATAGTGTTTCCATACTCTTATTGACTTAACAAAATTGTGCTCACGCAAGGCAGTGTTTCAATACTCTTATTGACTGCGACTGGCCTACAGTCCCGACATGTTTACAGTGTTTCCATCGCCCAAGTCATACTTTATATAACGAGCCTTGAGATCGTGGGACTAAGAGACTTGACAACCACAGACAATAGGGGACAATGCTTGCTATGACTTCGATAGTCCAACATAACTCTTGTCTAACGTGTTCGTGCAACGACTTGACAAGCAAGGGCTGCGTCAAGCCTTGCATCGAGAGAACGTGTTGTGCACGCGTTCGACTTGAACAATCAAGTCCATTGGGTGCCCAGACTTAAGCCACAAGCCGTGCAATACGACTTAAACTGCGGGACAAGCCAATGTTAATATTAATGCTAGTTCCTAATATTGTACATTTTAAATAAAAAAGAGAATTTTAACTTTAACTATTTTTAAGTTGTGAATTTAAATCTAAGTTTAAATGTTAAATAAAAAACTAATTTAAATTTTAGTATTAAATTAGTTTTAATAATATTGTAAATTTTAAATTAACAGAAATACCACTGTATTAGAAACCTAGCTGATGTCACGTTGCTCGGGCTCGGTTAGTGTTCGTCTAAACTCATACGTGAGAACTAGCTATTAGTATTGAAAAATCAAAAATTGAATTTTAACTTTAACTATTTTTAAGTTGCGAATTTAAAACTAGTTATTAGTAAAAGGAGCTATTGAAATAAAAACTAGTCGAGCTCGATCATTTCTCTTTATCCCATCTCTCTCTCTCTCTCTCGCAGATTGTCTTCACTAATACCATATCATTAGAAATAATTACACAATAGTGAACATGGCATTAAATGCGGCTGCATGCTTTATCCTACACAATTTAGTAATACATGTACACAGAAGACGAGAAGGTTGTGTTGTTGGAAGTTGTTTCTTTAAAATTATGCATGCTTTTAGGATCACTCAAGCATTTTCATTAGCCAATAGAAGAGGGCCACGTGGTGGAGGTACAAGGAGGAGGGTTTTTTTGAGTTACTAAAAGCATTTTCATTCATGCTTTTAGGATCACTCATACCGGTTTCTTTTTGTATTGTTTCTTGTCCTTCGTTTCTTCTGTTGGTTTCGAACACACTATATTTTCTTCAATGGCAACGTCACATGGAGAAACTGATCGTCGTATGGAAGAATTAGTTGATGAAGAAAGCTTTGCTTCAAGAGCAGTGTCAGATGATTTGGATGATAAGCAAAGTTAGGAAGCTGTTAACTTAGGAGACAATAAAGAACAAAAGAAAGAAAACAACGGAGGAATGCATCATAACGATGACATCAACGCAAACAACGAAATATTATTTTGCATCACCTTTCTAATGGATTTAAGAAATGCATTATATTTTTATATCGATCTCATACGTATTTTGTTTATTTTTGTTCTTAGGGATGATGGTGAATCTCCATTGGATTTTAATGCAGCGACGATGAAAAAATATTGTAGTCTGCCAACATTAACAAAGACCGAAGGGATCTCTTAGATGAAGATATTGTTGGGCTCTTTAAGCTTCTTATAGAGATTCTCTTTGTCGACAAGAATCTCAAATTTCTCTCTTCGTAACTCCTCCAATTCATGCACTGAGCCCTCCATCACAACGTTGACTGGATGTTGTTGGGCTTCTTGTGCCACTGGCTCTCTAAGCTTTTCATTGAGTTTTTCATTCTCAGTAAGAACCTGAGATTTTTCTTTTCTCAAATCCTCCAATTCCTGTACCGACCCCTCTATTACGGTGTTCATTCCAAGTTGTTGGGGTCTCTCTTGTTCAGCATCATCATCCCCACCAGTTTGTGGTCCCTCTCCCTCAAATTCATCTTCTTCTCGTATTTCTACATCCTCCTCTAGGTGGCCTTTTTCTTTCCCGACAGCTATAACCAAATCTTTGAATATCTTTTTCGATCTAAATTTAATGTGATATTCACGTTTGAGGGAGACCGAGAATTCGTACCCATTCAATGTGTAAAATCTCGGGTATTCACGTATTAGTGCGGACTTCCCTTCCACAAGCGTACTATGTTCCGCAAACCTATAGAGGAAGTATATTGTGCAACCTTCTAGTTTGGAGTATGCATCGTAGTAATCCTCCCTTAGTTTTACTTGTAGTCCTCTTGATGCTCTCCATGACATACTCTAAAATTAACCTTAGCCAGCATACTCTGTTGATAACTTCTATGCTGTCTTCCAAGGCTAAGAATCTGTACGGCAAATTTGAACCGCCAGACTTTGTGAAGAATACTGTTTGGCACAAGTAAAAGATTATTAGCTTGGCCAAATCATATTAATTAACAGCGTTATCTCTGTCACGAAGCCGTTGTAACAATTCAAAGAACTTCTCTCTCACTTTCTTATTCGTGACTTCTGATTGTTTGCCATTAGAATTAGCCAGCAATCTTGTAAAGTGATCTCTACATAGTCTCAACAATGCTGGTGGTGTGGGCTGCTGTTGTTTTCTATTATCAATATTCTGTAATTAGCATCGTCCTCACTATCGTCCTTCAGCGGTAGACAGAAAATGGCTGCCATATTGCCCACACTCAGCGCTATTTTAACAATAGTGCTCAGTTGAAAGGATCTGATGCCAGATTTCTCTTACACATAAGTTCCTATCAAATTCGCAAGACCTTCTGAAACCTTGGCTAATTCTTGAGTGCGAACTTTGTTTTTGTAGAATACCTCGACAAAATTGTAGAAACCGATATTCTTCAAAGAATCAATAACATGCTCGGGCAAACGGCCACCATCTTCTTTGACATCATCCATAAGAGATTGCATCGTCTTGAAAGAAGAATGGAAAACTCTTAAATCTTTATTCCTGACAGTTTTTTTTCCTAAAAAAGATTACCTCGACAAAATTGTAGAAACCGATATTCTTCAAAGAATCAATAACATGCTCGGGCAAACGGCCACCATCTTCTTTGACATCATCCATAAGAGATTGCATCGTCTTGAAAGAAGAATGGAAAACTCTTAAATCTTTATTCCTGACAGTTTTTTTTCCTAAAAAGATAAAAAATTAGGTTTCTGTCAACCGTTCTCCGTCAGTCTAACACGGAGAATGGCCATTCCCTATGACTTTAACACAGATAATGGTCATTCTCCATGATATTTGCATGAAGAATGAACATTCTCCGTGATATTTGTACGAAGAATGACCATTCTCCTATATTTTAACACGGAGATGGCCATTCTCCATGATATTTGCACGGAGAATGACCATTCTCCTACATTTTAACACGAAGATGGCCATTCTTCATGGATTTAACATGGAGAATGGCAGTTCCCTTTCATTTTAACACGGGAATGGCCATTCTCCGTCAAGTCAACCCAGAGAATGGAATTAATCCTTCAATTTAACAAGGAGAATAGTCATTCTCCGTGATATTAAACATGGAGAATTACCATTCTTCGTCAATAACACGGAGAATGGCCATTCTCCTACATTTTAACACGGAGAATGACTATACCCCACCATTGTATTAAGACGGAGACTATTCCCCTCTGTTGTCTTAACAGAATCATAAACACAACTTATAGTTATACCTTCTTTTTGCCCTTCTTTTTCCCCTTCTTCTTGATTACTAGCCCTCCGACTCATGTGAAACCTTCTTAAATCTCTTCATAACAGCTCTCTTTTCTTGTATATCTACATCTTCTCCTTCTTCTCTAACTAGGGTTCCATTTGATGTCGATGTTTGCGACATGGTGTGAAGGTTGCGAATGGAGAGTCACTGACGAGTTTTTGAAATTGGGTTTGAAGATTTTGGTGGATAAAACCTAGATACGAAAATGAGCAGCGTATGTAAGAAGAGGAAGAGTAGAAACTTTTTGGTTTTGAAGAGTAGGTTTCGTGAGTGTTTTGAAAAAATTAGGAGGGCAATACGGTCATGCCGCACCCTTTTATATATTTTTAGCTAATTCTGGCACGCGATGAAATATTATTTTGCGGTGGGTTTTTTAATAAAACTTTTGTGGTTTTTGGGCATTTTAAATTTTCTCTTGTCAATAACTTGAGAATTTTTTTCGAAACATGCTTAGGCAGAAATCACTTTAGCATGAAGAGAGGGTACACCGATAGGGCCAGAGGAATAAATCACTTTAGCACAAAGAGAGGGTATACCTATAGGGTGGTCGGAGGCATAAATCACTTTAGCACGAAGAGTGGGTATACCCATAGGGTCAGAGGCACATGTTAGGATATTTTAGGATTATATGGTAGCAAGATTATGAAACAAATAAACATTTTGATATCATTTTCATCACACATTTTAAGAACATACTCAACAAAACAAATGAACTTAATACATAAGATAAAAGAAGAAAAAAATTCATCATCTTCCATATTAAATCATTTTAGTTTGGACTCCTTTCTGCTTATTTATATTGTTGCGCAACTTGGATAGTTCTTGATTGTGCTCTGAAGTTGCAATCCATTCAGCAGCTTTTTGCCTATCCATTTTTGAATCAAACTGCATATAACAAACATAACATCAAAATATTGCCCTAAAAGGTGTAAGTTTTTGACGACATATTTTTAGACTTACATTGAGAGAACGGGAGTCCAGACTACATCCGTCTTTCATGAATACAATTACAAAAATTCTACCATCAAATGTATTGCCTTGGTAGGGAACATAAGGACGATGTTCTATGGCAAAAGTAGAAAAGCTGAAACTAACATCTCTCAACTTCAAAAATCTCTTCTTCGAGAACGAGATCCAAATTTGAAAGCTACAATTACCAGAATACAATATGTATTAGTATACCGCGGATCTTGTACGCAATTCATAAAATTGATGATATGAGCTTACTATTTCTTTTATGACTAATTTTTTTGAACAACTCATCTGTATATGCAAGTGTGTCCCAAATTTCAACAGTCATTGTTTTAACCATAACTCTTGCAAGAGTATAGTGGTCAGATAAAGGAATGAATATGTATATCTGAATCAGGATTAATTAGGTAAAACAAATTAGTAAATTTTCAGAAAATTAGGAATAATATTTAAACAGAAATACATTAATATCTCGTTACAAATGCTTAAAGATCCCATATAATCCTGGAAATATTTATACTTCTTCCATATTTCATGAAGTTGTTTGTCAGATGGAGGTAACCTTGCAAACACATCAATTAATACATTTCGAAGGACAAACAAACGAGAAAATTGTTAATGCATAATCATTGAAGAATAAATGCTCATTCACCGTTAACCTTATTGGTAAATACCATACATTAGTTTTATTGAAAGTTCTTTTTTGTTCCTCCGTGGTGAGAAGAGCAGAGACAAGGGTTACGAAGTTGTTCGTTGAGGTTTTGGGTTTCGAAATCGAGCTTGCTGCTATAGCTACTGTTGCTGCTATAGCTTGCTACAAAAGTGAATGCAAGCAAATACCAAACCAAGCCCACCATGCTGCATGCCTAGGCTGGCTGTACAGCTCCCCACTTCTTCTCTTCCCAATTGCATACTGACATCCCTCTCTAATATCTCAAACATATATATCTAATACACCACATATGATACTTAAACTCTTACATAACTATAGCGATATCTATCAATCTACATATATACATATGTATACAATCTCAGGAAAAACTGAACTAAACACACATAGGTATACTCATTGAAGAAAACTGAGATTTCACAATGGAACTTGGGTTTTGATACATGAAACGAGATGATGGTTCCTTTAGTTAGCTTTCTTATGTTACAATTATATTCTCTGTGAATATCGATCTTACTAGATGGCACCCATGACCCGAGCAGCGACATATCGTTTGAGGAAAACACAGATTGCTGAGGTGGCTCCTCCTACTGTTAAGGAGGAAGTGGCCCCGGTAGCTAGTGAGACCGGGAGTTCAATTCATCCAACACCTGCAGTAGAATGGCGCTTTCCCATTGTCGATCCCACTTTTCTGAAGATGTTGCGTGATGGTATCGTTGAGCGTATGCGTGAGCTGCGTGGTCGTCATTAGTGTAGTTTTATGGATATATTTTGTGTTGGACTATTAGTACTTATTATCAGCTGTACTTGTTTTATGGAGATGAGTTTATGGACTTAATTATGGACTTATTACCAGTTGTACTTGTTTTATGGAGATTAATTATGGACTTATTACCACTTGTTTTATGGAGATTAATTAGGCTAAGTCTTCTGTGTGGTCAACTCTGATACACTATGGTTATATGGTTATGTCATGTGATACACTATTACCACTTGTTGTATCATGATTACTTGGGATTCTATTTCAATGTTTTGGATATGTCATGATTAATGTGCCTATTACTTTTACAAGTGTTTCAACGATGTGCATGTATCTATCTTACAGAATTATTCGCAAATGGTTATGGATCTGAATTACTATCTGCGGAATCGTTCTTGGATGTACAACCATCTTCCTGATGACATGTGCAGTGTGCGAGATGAATTCATAGAGGGAGTACAACAGTTCCTACAGTTTGCCAAGGCAATTCATAGAGGGTGTACAGTAGTTCGATGGTTGATAGCAGTATGAGGCTGTTATCTACCATGGATTTCTACCACCAGCGACTAGCAGCGTTGGAGCGTTATTGTCCTCCGGGTGCGCCTTCATCGTCGTCGACTCCGTCGACGTCACTACCTCCGACTCCACCGACGTCACTACCTTCTTCATCGGTGACAATTTCACGGGAGGAGTACGAGATGTTCCTATCCTTGAGGCGCGACGGTGTCCCTCCTCCTCCAGATCCGTAGTAGTCCGAGTTACGACTGTTTTATGAGATTGTAGTATTTTTTAGTATTTGTTTATGTTGATTCATTCATTATTGGTTGTGGATTATTTGTTTGTGTAGACTTTCAGTATTGGTTGTGGATTCATGTGGATATTGGTTGTATACTTTGGATATTTATTTACCGACTTTGGATATTTTAGTATTCGTTGTGTTGGTACCTCATCATATGTTGGTTGTAGAATTTTACTCTTGTTTGCGTTGATTGTTATAATATTGTGATGTACCGGTGTTAAGTGTTCTACTGAAGGGGTCGGCGAACCCAGGAAGAAAATATGCTTGTGGTTTTTTTGTTATTTATTGAACTGCAGGTAGAAAATGTGATTCTGTGGACATTTTGTAATTTATTATTTTATTTTTTTGTAATTTAGCGACGTTTACAGATGTTTACAATGTTTAGCGACGCAGCTAAACGTCGGTAACCGTCGGTAAGTCACCAGGTATACCGACGCTTACCGACGTAAGGTGGTGTCGGTAAACGTCGGTAAACATCGCGAAACGTTCCAGGATTTCCCTCGCCTACAGAGTCGGTGAACGTAGGTAAAAACTAGACATACGTCCTTAACTGTTGCAGGATTCACCGATGCTGGCCGACGTTTGAGACATCGCCATATTTCCGATGGGGCGTCGGGTGGGCGTAGGTAAATGTTCCAGGATTACCGACGTTTAATTACGACGGTAAGCGTCGGTAAGAGCGACGATTACCGACGTTTTGCTGTTAGCGATATGGCTTTCCGCAACCACAGGAAAACGTCACTAAATATGTCGGTAAACAGATTTAGCGACGTTTTTTGTCATTTTAGCGACGTTTTCTGGCGGCTAATATGACTTATTCTGTTAGTGACATTTTGAGAATTCGGTCCGTTGTTTTATCATGTTTCTTTAGTCGCACGTCCTCCTCATCGGAAGATTCAACGAAAACATCCTCCATATTATTAATTACTCCAGATGAAGATGCCTTCTTCAAAGTTGAAGATTCTTCCATCTTTTCCAAATGCCAAGATATATTCATTTATTCAATTTCGATTGAACCAAGCTTAGAATTGATCGAAACAAGTTGATCTGGAATCTTCAACAGTTTTCTTCAAACCTGCGCATCATACACGGAATGAAGGATTCATTTGGAGCTGGCATCCAATCTTCTACGTCTTCTACATGTTCCATACGAGTAGACATCTTTCTCCAGTACTATAAAATAAAATAAGAAAACTATTCTATGTATTTCAGAATAAATAATTTGAAACAAGAAAACTATTGTATATATAGCAAGAAAAGTACAAAAAGTGAGGAAGGTGGAAAGACAAATAATTTCGAGACTAGCAAAGAATCTACTAGCCATTTGAAGGGTTATCATGATTAACAATTTGAGGAACTCTATAAGAGGTTTAATTTTGCTGGTACTCCTCGTTGTTCGAGGAGGGCTCGATGAAGTCCGCCGCGAAGTGGAACTTCTTCTTCATTCATTCCTTCTTCACCTCCGTTTTCCTTCCACCACCACCACCATGTCCTGTTGCTTTATAACCAAAATATTAAACTGTTAGATGAAACAAAAAAACAAATTACGGAAAGATTACTAAATCAAATCAAACATAACACATATTCATAGAAATATGAGACTAAAGATGAAAATGTTACAAAAGAAATACCACAATTTTAAAACAACTCAGCAGACTCTGCTAAG
This sequence comes from Iris pallida, assembly GCA_029216955.1. NCBI lineage: Eukaryota > Viridiplantae > Streptophyta > Magnoliopsida > Asparagales > Iridaceae > Iris > Iris pallida. Next base: position 51,201 of record JANAVB010028821.1, on the reverse strand, counting down.
CAATAACTAAAATTTGGGATTGTGTCCTCCTTGGATTTAATTTACACAAAGAAGAGATGTGGGAGAACGAGCTTTTATCGGCTTCCTACCCCTCTTCTTCCTCTGAATTCTTCCCTTACTATTATCCACATTGGCTACTGGATCTTCGTCCATGTCGTCGTCGGTGTCATCATCTAGATCGCCACCAGCTATCGGAGCATCGGGGGTGTCGTAGTTGCGCAAAATATTAAATTGGATGGGCGAAAGAGAAAGTAAATGAGTTAATTTAGGGTATTTATTGAAATAATTGCATGAAGAATGACCTGCTATAGCAAGTTAACAAGAGGTCAAAGTCAAAAATAGCAATAAATGATGTCTCCTGCGTTATCTAATCTGAATTTAATATGAACCAATGGATCAACATCCAATGGTTCAGATTTTGTATGTAAAGGGTGGATGTATTACAAAATTTTTCATATATATATATATATATATATATATATATATATATATATATATATATCCAAAAAATATTCACAAATCAGGCGCAAAATGCCGAAGCCTTTACAAAAGAACCCACAAAGTAAACAAAAAGAGGGAACATCCCCCGGCCAAAGGCCAAAGAAAAAGGTTAACTGAGCAGGTGACCAGAAATCCCCCCGAACGTGCTTGCAGTGTCTGGCAGCCTTGTGAATCTGCCTGTGGACCTCGTTGATCACTTGATTGGAGGTGAAAGATTACTAAATCAAATCAAACATAACACATATTCATAGAAAATATGAGACTAAATGAAAATGTTACAAAAGAAATACCACAATTTTAAAACAACTCAGCAGACTCTGCTAAGCAATAACTAAAATTTGGGATTGTGTCCTCCTTGGATTTAATTTACACAAAGAAGAGATGTGGGAGAACGAGCTTTTATCGGCTTCCTACCCCTCTTCTTCCTCTGAATTCTTCCCTTACTATTATCCACATTGGCTACTGGATCTTCGTCCATGTCGTCGTCGGTGTCATCATCTAGATCGCCACCAGCTATCGGAGCATCGGGGGTGTCGTAGTTGCGCAAAATATTAAATTGGATGGGCGAAAGAGAAAGTAAATATGAGTTAATTTAGGGTATTTATTGAAATAATTGCATGAAGAATGACCTGCTATAGCAAGTTAACAAGAGGTCAAAAGTCAAAAATAGCAATAAATGATGTCTCCTCGCGTTATCTAATCTGAATTTAATATGAACCATTGGATCAACATCCAATGGTTCAGATTTGTATGTAAAGGGTGGATGTATTACAAAATTTTTCATATATATATATATATATATATATATATATATATATATATATATATATATATATATATATAATAAATAACCATAAAATATTCACAAATCAGCCGCAAAATGCTGAAGCCTTTACAAAAAACCCACAAGTAAACAAAAGAGGGAACATCCCCCGGCCAAAGGCCAAAAAAAAGGTTAACTGAGCAGGGGTGACCAGAAATCCCCCCGAACGTGCTTGCAGTGTCTGGCAGCCTTGTGAATCTGCCTGTGGACCTCGTTGATCACTTGATTGGAGGTGTACTGGCGCCCCACGTATCAGAATTTGTTCCTGTTCTTCCACATGACCCACGCAATGGCGCTGCAACGATCTGGTGGCCGCGCGAAGCTTACCCCAAGCGGCGAGGAGATCGTTGAAGCCCCCAGCCCCCGATCCGGGAGATATAGGTAAGTGAACCTGTCCCACGTCTCCAAGGGCCGTTGGCCGTGGTAAAGGATGTGCTCATCAGTTTTAGCCTGTCTATCTGAGCTACAGTGGCAAGTTGATGCTATTCTGAAGCCGAGGGTAGCTATTACGCCGTCAGTTGGAAGTTTCCTGTAAGGCGCTTTCCACATCAGGAAGGACCACTTCTTGGTGATGGAAGACTGCAAAAACACCGCACTTATAGGGAAAAGGTAAATTATATATATATATATATATATATATATATTTTTTTTAGGTAAATTATATATATATATATATATCTATAATATATATATATATATATATATATATATATATATATAACCAAACTAAAAATATTCATAAATCAGGCGCAAAATGCCGAAGCCTTTATAAAAGAACCCACAAAGCAAACAAAAAGAGGGAACATCCCCCGGCCAAAGGCCAAAGAAAAAGGTTAACTGAGCAGGGGTGACCATAAATCCACCCGAACGTGCTTGCAGTGTCTGCCAGCCTCGTGAATCTGCCTGTGGACCTCGTTGATCAGTTGATTGGAGGTGTACTGGCGCCCCACGTATCAGAATTTGTTCCTGCTTCCACATGACCCACGTAATGGCGCTGCAACGATCTGGTGGCCGCGCGAAGCTTTACCCCAAGTGGTGAGGAGATCGATGAAGCCCTAGTGCCCAGATCCGGGAGATATAGGTAATTAAACCTGTCCCATGTCTCCAAGGGCCGTTGGCAGTGGTAAAGGATGTGCTCATCAGTTTTAGCCTGTCTATCTGAGCAGCAATGGCAAGTTGATGCTAATCTGAAGCCGAGGGTAGCTATTACGTCGTCAGTGGGAAGTTTCCTGTGAAGGACTTTCCATATTTGGAAGGACCACTTCTTGGGGATGTAACACTGCTAAAACGCCGCACTTATAGGGGAAGGGTAAATTTTATATATAATATTATATATATTAATTAATATAATATATATATATATATATATAATATATATATATATATATATGATACCCATATATGTAAAAAAACAAAAACAAAAATAACATAAACTCTACTCTCTTTCCTCTCCCCCTACGAACAACAGTAGCAGCAGCAACTGCAACGTTGCCGCCGGCCACCGTGCGACCATCAGGCTGCTACTGCCATCCGACCGAGCACCCTACCGTGCCGCCGCATCCCCGGCCAACCGCGGCAGCGGCGACAACTACCACATCGTTAGCAGCATCAGCAATGGCAGCGGCCGCAACTGCCGCCGCGGCCTTCGACGGACCACCCTCGTAGCCCTAGAGGACCAACGAGCCCCCCGAGCGGGCCATCATCCTCCCTGATTCGTGATACGGCCGATTTGGGCATTTCCTACGACATCCCTTGGTGACGTGCGAGATTTGAACTCATAATTGGTGCTACGTCGCAACAATGTCGTGCACATTTTCTTGTCAATCCGATCGTTGGATCGTCGATCCGATTCTTTCGGTGTTTACTCCTTTTCTCTTCTAAAATTTGAACCATTAATTCGATCATTTGATAGATCAAAACTGGCCACCAAGTTGACCGTCTAAAACCTGTTTATTTTGGACAGATTCGTGGAACCAACTTCGTGAATTTGTTTCTCTCTCGTCAAAGTTTCATTTGACAACCACCAACTCTGATGCATAACAGTTATAACCACCTTTCACACCTAAATTTTTTAATTACATAGGTTGTAGTTTGGCTGGTTAAAATCGAAGCCAAAGTTGGCATCTCGAAATCATAATTTCTAATATATAAAATTATAATTTTGAACTCGGGGAATCGGATTCCAAATCTAATACCACCGTTGGAATCGTGGCATCGTTCTGGCCAAGATTGACATAATTTATCAAATTTAGTTAACCTTTGTCTTAGCACATTTTTGGTGCAAAGCGGGTCCAACGACAGATATCGTTTTGATCTGAAATTACTGTTTTCCCCCTATGCCCAGAATTGAACTTATGGGTAGCCAAACTCAGCTATTTCTTTTATTTCGAGACTGATGGTGATGTCCGTTTCAGTATTCGGAGATATTTGCGGAAGATTAACTTTTGATATTTCTATTGATTTGACGATTTAGTCGCGACTTGTTGTCTAGTCATCATACAACCTCCAGGCAAGTACATCTTATCAAACTTTACAATATTTACATGCATTTCTTATATTTTTTTTTACTTTTTTTCTTCTTGGTCACATACTTCCTCTAATTCATGTTATTGCTACTTTCTAGTCATTACTAATATTTTCTCGTTATACGTGCACGTGTGTTCTTTTCTTTATTCTATATATCTTTGTTTTTCCTTGTATAGGTCCTGATACTGTTGCATTGTCTTGTGCCTGATTACTAGATATGCCTTGACATGTATTTGACTTGGACATGACTATACGTGTCACGACCCGCACCCAGTGTAGGGCATGGGAAGTGGGTACGTCCAGCCTACATTGTAGTGTCGACGGTAGAACGTTGTTCTAGGTCACAACTAAAACTAAATACAATATGATATACTCTCCGTACGGAGGACAATCACAGCAGGATACAACTCAATCACCAAAACTAGAAGTAGCACGATAAGATAACTATGAATCCACAAGAGAAGTATAACAGAGAGAAATAAATCTCGGTGTTATCAATACCAACTCAACAAGCATAAAAAAATACAACTCAAGACAACTGAAAATAAAATAAGAAAACCTCTAGCCATCTACTCCAACCTCTACTGTGTCTCCTCTAGGCTAGCAGGTAACCTCCAAGCTATCTATAAAATTTGTCAACAGGTCCAGTCAGGACGGGAGCGAGCACAATACATCTTACGCAGCTCATAATATGACAGGATATGTAAATATGCTATAGAGTAAGATACATGAAACGTTGGGAAATATATAAAGTAAAGAGATGACTGTAAAGAAATATCTACTATAAGTAAAGAGCTAACAGTGACTAGTAATGTAGAGTACAAGATAGACATATGAACTGCTTAATAATAAACATGAATGTTTGCTCATGACTACACTAGTTTTGAATTGTTCACATGACCATTTATACTCCCCCGTACCCCAATCAATACACAAGGATCCAGACAGGTTATGTTATTGCACATTATATCACATGGGGGCCCATAAATGGGTGCACATGAATGTAAACATGGGGTCTCCGTGAACATGAGAGTACATGAATCACGAGAGTGTGCATGAATGGTGAAAGCACAGGAATACATGATGAAAGTGAAACACACATGACATGATGTATCCGATGCTCCCGAGGGGGATAACATCTCATGAAGGGATCCATATAGTACCATTCTGTGTTAACAACGTGACAACATCAAGTAAAGTAATCTAGAATATAAATGTAAATCCTATCAAGTATGAAACGATAATAGAATGTACTCGCCTCGATTTGGTTGGAGTCGACGTGTGCGACACGAACGTGTTGACACGGCTAGGTACGATGCTATGCTCCATAAAATGGTCCCAAACGATGGTACAGATGGTCCCATCGAGTCCAGAGTAGTCCAAATAGCCTAGTTTGATATATAGAAATCCAAAATCAGGGTTTGATGCGACATTTAAATTAGGAATTAGAAAATGACTATCATAGTCACGATTATGATTTTAAGGAAGAAGGGTATAGCTAACTACATAAACTATCTTAAAATCCACTATAGCAATTAGAAATTATATTTTATCAATCCTAATATTTTTAGGTAATATATGAAAACTTAGAAATCATTTGTCACGCCCCGACCCGGAATCACCCGAATCTTCGTCCTCGCATGGGGCGTGATGCCGCACGAGCCTGGAGTTGCGCTCGTGCAAGGCAAGATGACAAGTTCTCAAATGGTTATCTTTGAGTTGAACATTCAAAACGAATGGAAAACAAAGTATACGAAACGATTCTCTTTATTGATATTCGAAATCAGATTACAAAGGCTTTCGATAGCCCAACGGAATTTGCCAGATTGGCTACAACACTCAGGTTCTCTCTTGTCCACAAAGGATTTTCCCGTTCCATACATCATGCCTTCTATATCTCGGCCGCATCAATCCTTTCGCGAGTCCAAGCGTCAATGCGATCGCACGTTTCAATACGCTTCGGCATTCCAAGCCTCAACGCGTTCAAGCGAAGCTCCGCCGCGAGCAGACCAATCCCTGAACCTGCTAGCAACTAGTGGGGGATTAGTACTTTAGTCCTCGCTGTACTGATCAAAAACCCACTTAACAAACCGACATTTAGTATTGTATTAATTCATGCAAACATACAATTTAGTTCTCTTTCTATGTTCTCCTTAGGATGAGTTCATGGCATATTCGAAGACTGTAAAGCATGGCAAGCATGTTATTCAATTCGCATAAGTAAACAAGCAAGCAATCTCGTGTTTGTCTCGTGGCACAACTTAGCAATATCGACACACTCGCCCTTGCACTGACGCAAGGTGAATATGCCTATCCATTTTCCCTGTCATGTTATAAGTGCTCGCTATTCAGGATCCATCCATGCAGGATATATTCATACCTTGCACTTCCAAACCCGTCGCCCTTAACTATATGAAGGTCACTAGCTTTTTGGGCTAGAATGGACTTATATTTATCGAATCGAAACATAAGACGATGTTAACTCTGTGCGGTTGCTAACCACGTCAGAGGCCACCGAAATAATTGCAGCAAGTGGCTTATCACATTCACCAGAAGGTCGCTACCCTTCTAAATGAAGTGCACCAACAATATCGTAAACGAATCCCTCCTAGGCCGAACGGTCCCAGCGCCCTGGCGCCCCCGCGTTCGAGGGAATACCCATGCACGGGCTTTTATATCTTTAAGTCCATTTGACCATGCAATGAATCTTATCTTTCATACAACCAAGCAAGTTCGCTTATCTCTATTTCAATTGGCACAACGCCCGAATGTCCTCGACGAACGCCCGAAGGCCGCGAACATTTCGAAGGCACCATGCCGCCTTATCATCTCGTATTTCTTCCGTTAACTTTCTATGTTCTTACGTTTCATACTTCGTTTCAATGTTTCAATGGCATCATGCCTCAACTCAATGCTCGTCAACCGAACGACCCGAAGGTCCCGAACACCTTTCGAGGCATTATGTCATATCCGACAGTTCCGCCACATTCATGCCACAACTGTATTCTTTCGCAACGAAGCCATCTTTTATTATCTCGTACAAGAAGGCACGTTTCGACCGTATTTCCGATGTTCTATGACTTAGCATTCATTGTCCATGGCTTGCGCGCTCGGGCGCTCGCCTATTGTCTTCCAATGTTCTAGGCGTTCTAACTCGTGCGCGAAGGCACGGTATGGTTCATGCAATAAGGCACTCGCCGAGTACAGTTATCTCATGTTATTGCGGCTTGCGCACCGAGGCGCTCGCCTTTGCGATATCCAATGTTCTATAGCAACTCGTACGTCTACCATACGATTCATTTCAATTGTTCTATCTAGTGTTCGACACGCACTACGTTTATCTCTATATCGAGCCACGCCCGTGGGGTTGATAGGTTAACTCAGCATACAATGATACGTATCTTACTTAAGCATGACAGAGTAGGAAAGAGAGTTAATGCCCCCCCACCTTGAATCAATGCGCCTTGTCATTTCGCCGAGCCGTTGCGGCTCGATTTCATAACTTCTTTGCACGGGCAACTCTCCTGACTTAGCCATTCGAGCACTTCGTGCTTATTAAATTATACGTCCGATTTGGCTTACCGTGCCAACGCTTCCGTCCGTCGAAAGGCGACGATTTGCTTTCGCGGACCCCTTACTGAATAAGGCAAAAGATCAACCTCTAACATTTCAGCGTAAACGTATAGCCTGCACATGAAACCAACTAAAATCAATACTTGCATCGATTCGGACTTGCGCCTGGGTTGATTCGATTTCTTAGAATCTTCGAGCCGTCTCAACGCACTTATCCTTCGAGGCAACGGGGCGCTTCGCATCGATTCACTCGATGCATTCTTTGGGACAAGGCAACTCTTCGCATCGACTTAGTTCGATGCGTTGCTTGGGACAACGTAACTCTTCTATCGATTCGCATCGATACATAATCGGGTCATGGCTTTAAACTCCTATCTTGGTAAAATACAATTTTTTTATAGAACATACCATAACATTATTTTAGGTCGTTAACGAAGTAAAATAGAATTTTGACTTAAACAAGTAATATATATACTTATATACCCACAAAAGATATTATGCTAATTTTTCATAGGCTTATGGCCAAAAGGCCTGATTATTATTGAAAACTATTTGTCTACGCCCAAATCATTTTAGGTAAAAATAAGTAGGCCAAATTAACAGTTGGCAAAAATGCATTTAATAAACCCATTAGTCTGTTTAAAACCCAATTAAAACCCCTTAACTGCTATCCATAATATAGTTAATAAAACTATATACCCTCAACTCAAATAATGTTGATTCCAAAGAATTAAACATGGTGATGGTCTTATTAATAATAAATATTAAAAAAAAGGCAGAAATGAATGGCTGTCATAGCCATTCCATTCACATACAAAGGGAACTTATCACTATTCATTTATTGAAACGAAAGGGGGTCTACCAAACTCATCAAATTCCCAAGACTCAAAACAAAAAAGAGAGAGAGGAACTCAGTGACCGACCACATCTCTCTCTCTCTCTCCCTTCCAAAAATCAATCTTCTTGTACCATAAAAATCCCTAATAAAAGGAGTAAAGGGGGAGAACGAGAGGATGGCTTACGATGGGGGTTCTCGGCAGGGCAACCGGTGCACGGAGGCGGGGCCAAGTATGGGCGGCGTCGATTCGAATGGATGGTGGAGGGATTTGCTCAGCGGCCGGTTTGATGGAGCGACGGCGAACTGGGTTCGCTTGGGAACTCCGACAGGGCGCGGAACGATTCAGCAATTTGCGGCGCCTGGATCTGGACGCCGAGGGCGGAGGTTAGGTTCTCTCCCTCCCTATCTTTCTCTATGATGGTTGGTTGTGGTGGTGTGGGCGGTCGAGGTCGAGCCGACGGAACGGCCGGAGTGGCATGTCGGAGTTGGGGCTGTGTGTATGCTGAATGTCATGGTGGTGGTCGGGTTTCAGGAGGAGGCCGGGGTTAAGTTTGTGGAGTGGTGAATGCCGTGGCCGGCGGAGCTCAGCCAAGGTGATATTGATCGGGAGGATGACCAGGAGGTGGTGGTGATGGCGTGTTCCGGTGGTGGCGGTGGTGGTGTTCTGGAATGGGCAGTGGATGTCGGGGTGGCCGTTGGTGATGACGGATGGTGGGGATGGCAGGCGGCGGAGCGGCCAGGCGGGGAGGCAGGAAAGGTGTCGGGGTTAAGGTCGGCTCTAGGCAGTAGGGTGGCGGCTGAGTTGAGTCCTAGGTTTAGGAATTGTGTGTGTGTGGGTTTGGAGATGTGTGCCTATTTCTAGGAAAGTAGGAGAAAAAACCCTAAAAATGTACATGTAATAGAAATATAGGAAAATAGTGAAAATGCTAACTTGCTAACACTAATTGCTAACCCTAACATTATCACCATCTTCTGATTAATTACCAACAAATAATTATTAGCTATAAATTAATTGATTAATCACTAGTTACTACTAATTAACAAATAGGCTAATTACAATTTAGCCAATATTTTATAATAACTTAAATAATACTAATTTATTCACTAATTAATTATGTATATATTTAACAATCATTTATTTAGTAAATAAATATATTTTTGAAATTCATAATTCAATAAACATTTTCTTCCTATTGAACAATAATTATAGCTTATTGATTTAAAGGAAATGGACAGGAAGATTCCGAAGGATGAAATCGCATAAATTGTAAACTAAGGACCGATAACAATTACGGTCGAAATTTTTTTCTTAATAATAGAATTGCATGTTTTTCGAGATTCAAAAAAATTCAGAATTTTTTTTAAAATAAACAAAATTTCGAAAATATCCAAGAAATCAATTAACGGAGGTTACAAATCTACCATCATTAAAGAAATTTCGTCCTCGAAATTAAAGATTGGCAGGGGAGTTAAAACATGATAGAAAATTTAGGCAATATCTTGGATACGATCATAGAACAATAAATTTGGCATGATCAAGATAATCAATTCAAAATTATTTAGACGCGACTAGTGATTCTGTATGATGGAATTGTGATATGAACAAAACTATGTATACACGATTTAGAATTAAGTTAAGTCATTTAGGTACGATCTTAGTGACGACTAGGAGAATCGAAAATATAAATGAAGTTAAGTATGGGGTGATCTGTAGCGATTTAGTTTTGACGAAAATCAGTCTCAAAATCGCACAAGCTCGATCAAGATAAAAAGTTAACCATGACCAAAATAAGGTTTGGCATATTGAGATAAAATTTTAGGCACAAACAAGATTGAAGTTAGGGTCTTATTGGCACGATAAAAATTTGATGAGTATGATTAGTTCATGGAATACGATTTGAGTTCGGACGTGGTTAAAACCACAGGATCGAAATTCCGACAAGAATGGAAAATGGTTTAGACAAAATCAAGGTTTGAATTCACTTTAGGATAGTTTCAAGTTACTTATGCACAAAGTCACGACTAGAAAATCAAAATCGTTCAGTTACGATTTAGTTAGAATCAGGTCTAAGTATTGAATGATAAATATGATATATGCTCAATAAGATTAGATTCAAGGTTATATAGGCATGTTCAATGCGAAAGTGACGCGATTGGGCGTCGCTAGGAATAATGAAACGTTTGGCATGTTCAGTGACCAAGGATCAAACCATCTGGTAGTCATGATATAGGAATGAACCTGAGCACGGGTGACTAGAGAATCGGAACATAGGCATGATGGAAAATTTGTTCCGATATGATCAACTCAAATTCTGACATGACAAGCTCATAGTCAAATCGGATAGTCGTGATTAATAGCCAAATTCAGGCACGATTTAGAGGCAAAGGTAATATGTATAGTTACGATCGTTAAAATCACGATCATGGGATTCAAATTGTCTAGTCATGCCAGGTCATCTAGGCACGACTAATCACAAGAATTTAGATATAATCAGGAAATCAAATCATGGCCAGAAAAGAGTTTAGGCCCGAGTGTTAAAATTCAAACATGATCATAATCGTAGTTCGACTCGATCAAGGATAGGTTAGTCTAACCTTTGTCAATAGTATTTATATATGATGAAGAGTACGATAGTAGTCTGGGCACGACCTATCATGAAATTTTGGTATGATCAAGGATAGTATGAAGCTTAATCGTGATTGGAACAGAACTTATTCATTTTCAAGTATAAATAGGAGTTTTATGCACGAGTGGCATCGGTATCGAAGTTTAATCACGATCAAAATTAAAATATTGACATGACGAGGGCTAATCAATTCTTGGTTAAAATGGAATTTAGGTTTGTTAAGAACGAAATCAAAGTTTTGAGCACGAGCAACATATTGATAGAGATCCAGGTCATGATGGAATTTAAATCAATTGAGTACGGTCAGGGATCAAGACTATTGGTACGATAAAGGGATTGACCAAAGTCGATTGGTCGCGATCAAGGGAATTATAATTCAGCGATATTGAAACTTAAAGTAACGGTTTCGGCGTAGAAAGTCAACCTCTTATACTAGGATGGTATTGCAGAAGGAAGTCAAGTCAATCATTTTTCTCTGATACTATCAAGTTTATCCGATCATCATTTGTCAGAACCTTTATCTCACAAGTCCAAATATGAAATCAACCTTTAGATGACTACTACCAAAAATTATACCCTTCCGTCATGAAGATTGGACCTTGTCATGATTACCATAGGCCGAATTCCTAAAATCCAAAACACTACTCATGAAGCATACTCTTTACTAGAACTCAACACTATCCACTTAATCATCTTTAAATCCAAATTCTTTCACCTTATCCTGAATTGGATCTGAAACGTCTAAATCAAGTTTTATGAAATTCTTGAACTTGTTCAAATTACTCTCCTTGTATTATTTAAATCTAACCCCACTAGGCCTTACAAAACTTATTCTCCATTATGAAATCAACCTTCATATTTCCTTCAAGGTACACCTTTAAATATTATTCTGCTTAAATTTAAAATTTTCACAAAATCTCTATACCTTCTACAACTCAAAATCCTGTGTTCTTTCTGTTTCTAGCCATTACCTTACAATATCTTATTCAATTTCATATCATTATTGCATACAGTTAAAATCTCTTCTCCATTACTCAATTACTAAATTTAACATCATAGCCTTAAGTATAACGTCTCCAGAATCAATAACCAAAATTTATCCAAGTCCTCAAAACTAAGTTGACCTCGAATATCCTCATCCGTTTTTGAAATACATCTATGAATTATTCATACCCAAAATATTTCTCTAAATGTGATTATTTCTAAATTAATAATATAAATCTTCTTGATTTCATTCCCAATCTTTACCACGTCTCTATCTCAAAATTCTCTATCAAGGTCCATCATATTATATTCCTACCTAGATTATCATAAGATAACAAATTACGTCCTTTTCGAGCTAGATGATTTACGTTACTTCTCGACCTTTCCAAGGTAAAAAGATATGAAGATTCAAAGGTACCAAAGTATAGCTGACAGAATTAGATACGAGACACGTGATTGATGTAATCATGACAGTTTTATTTTAATTTTTTTAAAATGGTAATACAAGAAATAATGGCAAGAAAGAAATAATGATAAAATCTGTTCTTCATCAACTGTTGAAAAGAAATGAACCCATTTAAGATAAAATCTGATACCATACACGTCTTCCTGAAATTATGTTGTCAGAATTTTGCCACGCCAGTAAGCATGGCTGCAATAAACAATAGAGTCCATAACGAAGGTATACACCCTATAGTCATATTATCTAGAATTCTTACCACGCCACCCGGTATGGCTGCAAAAAAATCTAGATTTCATAACTAGGATAAGTATATCTAAATCAGGCTCTACGTCCTTGTCATGCTAGCAAATATGACTGCAATAAATCCTAAACTCCATAAATAAAGTAGACTTTTACCTTTCTCACTGTCCTTATCTATGTTATCAGGTTATACCTTAATTCCAAAAAGATGTACATATATATATAAATACAAACTCAAATTCAATAACTAACATCAAGATTCAAAATTCAACAATAATCGATCAAAAATCAAGTTCAATAATAGGAAGTAAAGGTGAATCAAATCAAGGGAAAAAGAGATTTCAAATCGAAGTTAAAATAAGATTTTCGAGGGTCGTCCCAGGAATCTCTCAAGAAATTCTAACAGTGATTGAGTATCCTCTCATTATAACACCTATTCCTTATCTCTAATCGCAGGTGTGCAGCAGTACAACTAATCGTCGTACTACCACGACTTCGCACAAATGCGAATCACGACCTGCATGGGCTACCACTAAAAATGTGTCATAACCTGCACCCAGTGTAGGGCACGGGAAGTGGGTACGTCCAGCCTACGCCACAGTGTCGACGGTAGAACGTTGTTCTAGGTCACAATTAAAACTAAATACAATATGATATACTCTACGTACGGAGGACAATCACAGCATGATACAACTCAATCACCAAAACTAGAAGTAGCACGATAAGATAACTATGAATCCACAAGAGAAGTACAACAGAGAGAAATAAATCTCGGTATTATCAACACCAACTCAATAAGCATAAAATAAATACAACTCAAGACAACTGAAATTCAAATAAGAAAAACTCTAGCCATCTACTCCAACCTCTACTGTGTCTCCTCTAGGCTAGCGGGTAACCTCCAAGCTATCTGTAAAATTTGTCAACAGGTCCAGTCAGGATGGGAGCGAGCATAATACATCTCACGCAGTTCATAATATGACAGGATATGTAAATATACTATGGAGTAAGATACATGAATTGCTGGGAAATATATGAAGTAAAAGAGATGACTGTAAAGAATTATCTACTATAAGTAAAGAGTTAACAGTGACTAGTGATGTAGAGTACAAGATAGACAACGGCTTGATAATAAACATGAAAGTTTGCACATGACTACACTACTTTAGAATTGTTCACATGACCATTTATACTCCCCCGTACCCCAATCAGTACACAAGGATCCAGACAGGTTATTTTATTGCAAATGATATCACATGGGAGCCCATAAATGTGTGCACATGAATGTAAACATGGGGGCTCCGTGAACATGAGAGTACGTGAATCATGAGAGTGTACATGAATGGTGAAAGCACAAGAATACATGATGAAAGTGAAATGCACATGACATGATGTATCCGATGCTCTCGAGGGGGATAACATTTCATGAAGGGATCCATATAGTACCAATCCGTGTTAACAACGTGACAGCATCAAGTAAAGTAATCTAGAGCGTAAATGTAAATCCTATCAAGTATGAAACGGTCATAGAATATACTCGCCTTGATTTTGTTGGAGCCGACGTGCGCGACACGAACGTGTCGACACGACTAGGTACGATACTATGCTCCACAAAATGGTCCCAAACGATGGTACAGACGGTCCCATCGAGTCCAGAGTAGTCCAAATTGCCTAGTTTGGTATATATAAATCCAAAATCAGGGTTTGATGCGACATTCAAATCAGGAATTAGAAAATGACTATCATAGTCACGATTATGATTTTAAGGAAGAAGGGTATAGCTAAATACATAAACTGTCTTAAAATCCACTATAAGCATTTAGAAATTATATTTTTTATCAATCCTAATATTTTTAGGTAATACATGAAAACTTAGAAATCATTTTGGCTTTAAACTCCTATCTTGGTAAAATACAATTTTATTAGAGAACATACCATAATATTATTTTAGGTAGTTAACCAAGTAAAATAGAATTTTGACTTAAACAAGTAATATATATACTTATATACCCACAAAATATATTATGCTAATTTTTCATAGGCTTATGGCCAAGAGGCCTGATTATTATTGAAAACTATTTTTCTAAGCCCAAAACATTTTAGGTAAAAATAAGTAGGCCAAATTAACAGTTGGCAAAAAGCATTTAATAAACCCATTAGTCAGTTTAAAACCTAATTAAAACCCCTTAACTTCTATCCATAATATAGTTAATAAAACTATATACCCTCAACTCAAATAATGTTCCCTAAGAATTAAACATGGTGATGGTCTTATTAATAATAAATATTAAAAAAACAAAGCAGAAATGAATGGCTGTCATAGCCATTCCATTCACATACAAAGGGAACTTATCACTATCCATTTATTGAAACGAAAGGGGGTCTACCAAACTCATCAAATTCCCAAGACTCAAAACAAAAGAGAGAGAGAGAGGAAGTCAGTGACCGACCACATCTCTCTCTCCCTATCAAAAATCCATCTTCTTGTACCATAAAAATCCCTAATAAAAGGAGTAAAAGGGAGAACGAGAGGATGGCTCACGATGGGGGGTTCTCGGCAGGGCAACCGGTGTACGGAGGCGGGGCCAACTATGGGCGGCGTCGATTCTAATGGATGGCGGAGGGATTTGCTCAGCGGCCGGTTGGATGGAGCGACGACGAACTGGGTTCGCTTGGGAACTCCGGCGGGGCGCAGAACGATTCGACAATTTGCGGCACCTGCATCTGGACGCCGAGGGCGGAGGTTAGGTAGAGCCCTCTATGTCTATCTCTATATGGTTGGTTGTGGGGGTGTGGGCGACCCTGGTTGAGCCGAAGGAACGACCGAGGTGGCATGTCGGAGTTGGGGCTGTGTGTATGGTGAATGTCATGGTGGTGGCCGGGTTTCAGGAGGAGGCTGGGATTAAGTTTGTCGAGTGGTGAATGTCGTGGCCGACGGAGCTCAGCCAAGGTGATATTGATCGGGAGGATGACCAGGAGGTGGTGGTGATGGCGTGTTCCGGTGGTGGCGGTGGTGGTGTTCCGGAATGGGCGGTGGATGTCGGGGTGGCAGTTGGTGATGATGGATGGTGGTGATGGCAGGCGGCGGAGCGGCCAGGCGGGGAGGCAGGGAAGGTGTCGGGGTTAAGGTCGGCTCTAGGCAGTAGGGTGGCGGCCGAGTTGAGTCCTAGGTTTAGGAATTGTGTGTGTGTGGGTTTTGGGGATGTGTGCCTATTTATAGGGAAGTAGGTGAAAAACCTTAAAAAGGTAAATGTAATAGAAATATAGGAAAATAGTAAAAATGCTAACTTGCTAACACTAACTTCTACCCCTAACATTATCACCATCTGCTGATTAATTAGCACCAAATAATTATTAGCTTTAAATTAATTGATTAATCACTAGTTACTACTAATTAACAAATGGGCAAATTATAATTTAGCCAATATTTTCTAATGACTTAAATAATACTAATTTATTCACTAATTAATTATGCATATATTTAACAATCATTTATGTAGTAAATAAATATATTTTTGAAATTCATAATTCAATAAACATTTTCTTCCTATTGAACAAAAATTATAACTTATTGACTTAAAGGAAATGGACAGGAAGATTCCGATAGGATGAAATCACATAAATAGTAAACTAAGGACAACTAAGGACCGATAACAATTATGGTCGAAAATATTTTTTCAATAATAGAATTGCACGTTTTTCGAGATTCAAAAAATTTAGAGTTTTTTTTAAAAATATAATTTTTTTTGAAAATATCCAAGAAATCAATTAACGGATGTTACAATACGTGATAGACTTGACTTCCTAGTACCTTAGGAGAGAGGGTTTTATTAGCCGTGGGTATACTACATTATTGTTAGTGCCTCACCGGGATGTGGTAGAGAACATGTTATAGTACTGTTAGTGCCTCACCGGACTGCGGTTATTATCACATGTACCTATAGCCATGATTATTATGATATTCTCATGACATGTCACCATCTATAGAGTTATTCTAGGTGTTATTCCTTCTTGTACTTGTTATTCCTGTTTTTTCTCCATGTTGTTTATTGTCATAGTAGGCTTGCACATTATGTGGCTTGCTAGTTGTCACGCCCCGATTTCGTAGAATCGATAGTCGTCCCCCGGGCGTGATGCCGTACGAACCTAAGTTGTGATCGCACAAGACATAGTCATAAGGTTATCCGAAACACAACATCAAGTTAGAGTACGCAGAGAAATTGAATGACACAATTGAAATAGAAATAGACTTTTTCATTGATGATAATAAAACTTTACATAGACTCCTTTACAATTATTGCCGAGCGGGCTACAACATGACTCGACTTACAAAATGAACGCCGATGAGATAGTCGTTCCATACATTACATCCCTTTTTACAAGCAAAACATAACATCTTTCCACCTGCTATCGAGGCGAGTCGAGCCGCCATCTTCTTTTGGACTGAGTGCGGGGTCTTCTTCAAAAGGAAATCCAGAAACAAGCCTTTACACGCGGACGAGGCTTCAAAAGGGTTCACTTCGCCTTGAGCTTTCAAGTGGCACGCCCTTCATAATTCGGGGTACCTGCGTTGAGAGCGGGGATCAGTACATTACACTTTGTACTGGTGCGTGGCTATTTAAGTTCCAAGCTCTCATTTGGTTGAAGAGTTTAATTGACTTAAAGTATGAATGTTTCTAACCATCCTAATGAATTGCAAACAAGCATAGTGAAATTTACGTTGAAACTTACCGACGGCGGCCCGCGCCTTAAGAAACTTACCATGTTCTTCCCTGTCAATTGTTATCATTTCCATACCAAGTGCAATTCTTTCGTGTGTTGGTCACTGGCTCCCAGAGCCATCGTGGATTCCTCTATCTTTTGTTAGACGGGGTCCTTTCAGCGTGAGTAGCGAGCCCCGCTGCAAGTCCTCGCCTAACCCGTGCCCAGCACAGCTAATTATTTGTTTCCCTTTGCCCGCAACGGTCCCGTGGCCTCGGGTTGCCGTGCGGGAAAACGCTCACCTTGTCGACAAGTTGTCCATGACCGTGCAAAGACATGTTTTTAGTTGTTAAGACATAGCCTACCCTTTCTTTTTGAGAACTTGCTCATTCATTCGTGTTCGTGCACTTGCATTTATCTTTTCATTCGCAACAACACTATCGACTTTGCCTAAGAAGGGGGTCGAAAAGAGAAGGGTCAGCCACTCACCTTGAGTTTACTTCGGCGAGAGAACTTGCTGGTTGCGCTAGACGTCGCCTACGCGATTACCTGAAATCGCACAAGCAACCGATTAGAACACTCCATTATTCAAGGAGTTCGATAGGAAATGCGAGTTCGAAAAGCAAGCCATGAAAACCATCGAAAATATTCACGAAAGCGCATTCAGAAAACAAAGCCAAAACCAACGCAAGCGGCGTGAAAAGCAGAGCAACGGGAGGTCTCTCCCGACTCAGCCGTAGAGTCAATCCTCGAGGCGCAACCCGCTGAATATGGGACTTGGTTCCGAAGAAGACATTCCATAACGAGGAATGGATCTTAATTCAACCGTTCCCGTTCGATCGACTCGGTCGATCCCGACCTATCGGTCCCGACCGAATCGATAGCGACAGTGTTCCTTTCTCGCGCACCCCGTGGACAGAGTACAGGGCACGATGTAGGGACGGGGTACTACACCATAACCAACTAAGAAAAAGTTTCGTCCTTGAAACTTAAAATAGAACCTACCTCTACGAGAACAACGAAGGGAACTTCTCCTTCATTTCTGACTCAAGCTCCCACGTTGACTTCTCGACTGAATGGTTTCTCCAGAGGACGCGGACGAGGGGAATAGCACGGTTGCGGAGAAGTTTATCCTTGCGCTCCAAGATTTGCACCGGCTCTTCGACATATGACAAGTCCGCCTTCAGGTCCAGCTTACCCAAATCTACAACATGGCTCGGATTATGCACGTACTTCCTCAATTGTGATATGTAGAAGACGTCATGTATCTCTGACAACGCAGGCGGCAAGGCGATTTGGTAAGCTACCAGGGTGACTCGCTTCAATATTTCGAACGGGCCAACAAATCTTGGGCTCAATTTCCCCTTCGCACCGAACCTGGAAACTCCACGCATAGGCATCACCTTCAGGAACACATGGTCGCCTTCCAAGAACTCGAGGGGGCGTCGGTGCGTGTCGGCATAGCTTTTCTGCCGGCTTTGTGCTATCTTCAATCTTTCTCGAATTAACTTGACCTTCAGCACGGTCTGCTCCACCAGCTCCGGACCAAGTATCTGCCGTTCCCCGACTTCATCCCAGCAAATGGGCGATCTACACTTTCGGCCGTACAAAGCTTCATATGGCGCCATTTGCTGGACTGATAGCTGTTGTTGTATGCAAACTCGGCCAGCGGTAGATGGACGTCCCAACTTGACTTCAAGTCGATTGCACAGAGTCGTAACATGTCTTCGAGAATTTGGTTCACCCGCTCTGTTTGGCCGTCAGTCTGAGGATGATAAGCTGAACTGAACTTCAACATGGTCCCCAGTGCTGAATGAAGACAACTCCAGAAGCGTGCTATGAACCGTCCATCCCGATCAGAGACGATAGAAACTGGGACCCCGTGCAGCCGAACTATTTCATCAAGGTATATCTGAGCAAGGCGGTCGATGCTCCAAGTAACTTTGATGGCGATAAAGTGCGCTGACTTGGTTAGTCGATCGACGATGACCCAGATGGCGTCGTTTCCCCCGCGGCGTCCTCGGCAAGCCAACAACGAAGTCCATAGTGATGTGATCCCACTTCCACTCTGGAATGGCGAGGTTCTGCATCTCCTCGCCCGGTCGCTGGTGCTCGGCTTTGACTTGCTAACAGGCCATACATTTTGACACAAAGAGCGCTACGTCCCTCTTCATGCCGTGCCACCAAAAGACAACGCGGAGGTCCTTATATATCTTGGTGCTGCCAGGATGCAAGGAATATTTTGCATAGTGCGCCTCCGTTATTATCTCCTTTCTAAGTTCTACGTCGTCCGGTACGCATAACCGTCCCTTCACGCACAACACTCCCGACTCGTCCTCTGTAATGTCAGACGCTTTCCCTGTCGATATCAGCTTCCGCATCTTCTCCAGGTAGGGGTCGTCCTTCTGTGCAGACTTGATCCTCTCCAGTAGGCTCTGTTCCACCCGTAGTTGCGCTAGTTTCACGTCTCTGAAACGAACTCGGAGTTCAATGCCCATTCCATCCAAGTCACGCAGCAGTCGGTCGTTGATACATAACGAAGCTAAGTACTTCCGGCTCAGCGCATCCGCTACCACATTTTTCTTGCCCGGCGTGTAGTCGATTGACAAGTCATAGTCTTTGATCAGCTCAAGCCATCGCCTCTGCCGCAAATTCAATTCTTTCTGGGTGAAGAGATACTTGAGGCTTTTGTGGTCCATATAAATCCTGCACGCCATGCCATAGAGATAGTGACGCCACAGCTTTAACGCAAACACAATCGCCGCTAATTCTAGGTCGTGCGTGGGGTAGTTCTTCTCGTGCGGCTTCAACTGCCGGAAAGCAAAAGATATCACCTTATCCCGCTGCATGAGCACACATCCCAAGCCCTGGCCAGAAGCATCGCTGAAGATTTGAAATCCCTCCGTCCCTTCAGGAAGAGCAAGTATCGGGGCCGAAACGAGCCGTTGTTTGAGCTCCTGGAAGGAAGCTTCACAGTCGTCTGACCACTGGAATGTGACTCCTTTCTGGGTGAGGCGAGTCAACGGCGATGCGATCTTCGCGAAGTCCTTTACGAAGCGTCGGTAGTATCCCGCCAAGCCTAGGAAGCTTCGAATTTCGCTAACTGATGCGGGCCGTTTCCAATCAGCAACTGCCTCGACTTTCTTCGGATCGACTGCGATGCCCGCGGCGGAGATGATGTGCCCAAGGAATGAGACGCTGTCCAGCCAGAACTCGTACTTGCTCATCTTCGCATACAACTGATTCTCTCGAAGGGTTTGGAGTACCGTCCGCAGATGCTCTACATGTTGCGCTCGATCCTTCGAGTAGACGAGGATGTCGTCGATGAAGACTACTACGAACTTGTCAACGAACGGACGGAACACCCGATTCATTAGGTCCATGAAGATGGCAGGGGCGTTTGTCAGACCGAACGGCATTACCAAGAACTCGTAGTGGCCGTAACGAGTGCGGAAGGCAGACTTCGGCACGTCATCTGGCTTGACTTTGAGTTGGTGGTAACCCGATCGTAGATCAATCTTCGAAAACACCGTTGCACCCTAGAGCTGGTCGAACAAGTCGTCGATGCGGGGCAGGGGGTATTTGTTTCGGACGGTGGCTTTATTCAATTCCCGATAGTCGATGCAGAGTCGCATCGATCCATCCTTCTTCTTCACGAACAGCACGGGCGCACCCCATGGCGAGACACTCGGACGGATAAACCCTCTGTCGTGCAATTTCTGAAGTTGTGCCTTCAATTCTTTCAATTCTGCAGGGGCCATTCTGTACGGAGCCTTCGAGATCGGACGGGTGTCGGGAATGTGTCGATGGTGAACTCTATCTCTCGATCGGGCGGCATGCCGGGTAGCTCGTCCGGGAACACGTCTAGGAAATCTGCCACAACGTCGGTCTGACCCGCGTTTGCACCATCCTGTCGCATGTCTCGAACGGAAGCTAGATAGCCTTCGCACCCGGAATGCAGCATCCGTCGAGCCGATATTGCGGAGATCACCATGCAGGTCGGCGACGCCTCACCACACTAGTAGCCAAATTCAGGCACTCCAGGTATGCGGAATGTGACCTTTTTTCAGCACAGTCTATGGTTGCGTTGCACGGCCCGAGCCAATCCATTCCCAGATTGATGTCAAAGTCCTTCATGTCTAGAACTATTACATCCAAACCGAGCTTTTGACCGCTGATACAGATAATCCCGTCGGAGCAAGCTAAGTTTGTGAGAATTGGTGTACCCGAAGGTGTGCTTATGCTAAGGTCGAGATCTAATGATATTACAGAAAATTTGTGCTCGACGGCAAAGTCCGCCGATATAAAACTATGCGAAGCGCCTAAATCAAATAACACACGAGCAGGCACATTATTGAATTTTAGTATACCTGACACTACCGTATCTGATGCCAGCGCTTCGTCTCGAGTCATGGCGTAGACGCGGCCCTGAGTGTTGGGGCGACGGTCTCGGCCATTTTGCGGTGCGGGTTGAGTGGGCGAAGGAGGTCGAGGCGTCTGTCCTCGATTATCTTGTCGGTGTTGTTGTGGCGGGGCGTTACGAGTCTAACGAAAGCTTGGACAATTTGGAGCCGTGTGACCCCTCTGTCCGCAAGCGAAACATTCAACATTGCGGAAAAAGCAGTGGCTTTCACGGTGTCCAAGTCGCCCGCAATTGGTGCACTTAGGTAATGTCTTCTCACCCTTGTAGCCGCCGTTATTTGGACGCTTTGACGCGTCGTTGTTGCCTCCCGTATAGCTAGGACGTTTGTGATTGGAGTGGCGCACAACATCGTCAGCACCGGAAGGATGCAGGTTCTCAAGGCGGAGTGCGTGATTCAGAGCCTCGCCCACGGTCTTGTCCTCCGGGACCCCGACATGCGCACCGATAGAGTGTCGTAGACCCACTTTGAACCGTCGCACACGGCACTCTTCAGTAGGCAGAAACTGGCCAGCAAACTTAGACAACTTGTTGAATTCTGCGGCGTACTGTTCCACTGTCCTGCTCCCTTGCTTCAACTGCATGAATTCATTCTCCTTCGCTTGACGAACGGCTGACGGAAGGTACTGGACTTCAAAAGCTTTGCGGAACGTGGCCCAAGAGATCGACGCGGTAGTGTTGTCCGGTCGGATCGCTCGCTTGCGCACGGCCCACCAGTCGTGCGCGTTCAACCGTAGTTGAAGTTGTGCGCAGGCGACTTGCTTGGATTCTTCAATGCCGAGCAGCTCGAAGTGATCTTCTAGCTCTTCCAACCAGTCGATTGCCATGGAGGGATCCTCGGTGCCGCTGAAAGAAGTGCGGCACGCCTTCTTGAATTCTGACACTTCAAAGTTGTACTTTTTCGGTGCCGCTGGTTGACGCTCGGGATCCTCCGTGTCGACATCAATGGGTTGGATCGCCGGCACGGTGACGGTAGGCGTAGTCGTAGAATTTCCGTTGGCCGCCATTGTCTGGACGATCTGCTGCAGGGTATCTAGCTGCTTTTGCTGAAGTTTGGCATGTGCATCAAAGCGAGCTTCGAACTGGGCCTGTCGTTCCTCTACTTGTTGATGTCGGTTCTCGGACTAGTTTCGTTGCGCCTCCATCATGTGCAGCATCCTTTCGATGGTATCGTTAGAAGGTCCGGCCCGCGGACGATGCGAACTACTAGAGCCGCTTGAAGCGCTCTGTTCTTGCTCGGCCGTGGGTTCCGTCACTTCTGCGATACGAAGGCAAATGCATCAGCCACAAAATATTACGGACTCATTGTATGGAACAACTTATCTCATCGATGCGAGGTCAAAGGATGTAAAGTCGTGCTCTGATACCATTATGTCACGCCCTGATTCCGTAGAATCGATAGTCGTCCCCCGGGCGTGATGCCGTGCGAACCTAAGTTGCGATCGCACAAGGCATAGTCATAAGGTTATCCGAAACACAACATCAAGTCAGAGTACGCAGAGAAATTGAATGACACAATTGAAATAGAAATAGACTTTTTCATTGATGATAATAAAACTTTACATAGACTCCTTTACAATCATTGCCGCGCGGGCTACAACATGACTCGACTTACAAAATGAACGCCGATGAGATAGTCGTTCCATACATTACATCCCTTTTTACAAGCAAAACATAACATCTTTCCACCTGCTATCGAGGTGAGTCGAGCCGCCATCTTCTTTTGGACTGAGTGCGGGGTCTTCTTCAAAAGGAAATCCAGAAACAAGCCTTTACACGCGGACGAGGCTTCAAAAGGGTTCACTTCGCCTTGAGCTTTCAAGTGGCATGCCCTTCGTAGTTCGGGGTACCTGCGTTGAGAGCGGGGATCAGTACATTACACTTTGTACTGGTGCGTGGCTATTTAAGTTCCAAGCTCTCATTTGGTTGAAGAGTTTAATTGACTTAAAGTATGAATGTTTCTAACCATCCTAATGAATTACAAACAAGCATATGACAAGCATAGTGAAATTTACGTTGAAACTTACCGACGGTGGCCCGCGCCGCGCCTTATGAAACTTACCATGTTCTTCCCTGTCAATTGTTATCATTTCCACACCAAGTGCAATTCTTTCGTGTGTTGGTCACTGGCTTCCAGAGCCATCGTGGACTCCTCTAGCTTTTGTTAGACGGGGTCCTTTCAGCGTGAGTAGCGAGCCCCGCTGCAAGTCCTCGCCTAACCCGTGCCCAGCACAGCTAATTATTTGTTTCCCTTTGCCCGCAACGGTCCCGTGGCCTCGGATTGCCGTGCGGGAAAACGCTCACCTTGTCGACAAGTTGTCCATGACCGTGCAAAGACATGTTTTTAGTTGTTAAGACATAGCCTACCCTTTCTTTTTGAGAACTTGCTCATTCATTCGTGTTCGTGCACTTGCATTTATCTTTTCATTCGCAACAACACTATCGACTTTGCCTAAGAAGGGGGTCAAGAAGAGAAGGGTCAGCCACTCACCTTGAGTTTACTTCGGCGAGAGAACTTGCTGGTTGCGCTAGACGTCGCCTACGCGATTACCTGAAATCGCACAAGCAACCGATTAGAACACTGCATTATACAAGGAGTTCGATAGGAAATGCGAGTTCGAAATGCAAGCCATAAAAACTATCGAAAACATTCACGAAAGTGCATTCAGAAAACAAAGCCAAAACCAACGCAAGCGGCATGAAAAGCAGAGCAACGGGAAGTCTCTCCCGACTCAGCCGCAGAGTCAATCCTCGAGGCGTAACCTGCTGAATATGGGACTTGGTTCCGAAGAAGACATTCCATAACGAGGAATGGATCTTAATTCAACCATTCCCGTTCGATCGACTCGGTCGATCCCGACCTATCGGTCCCGACCGAATCGATAGCGACAGTGTTCCTTTCTCGCGCACTCCGTGGACAGAGTATGGGGCACGATGTAGGGACGGGGCACTACACTAGTCCCCTGAGGACTTGGTGATCTCTCCAGATATTAGATGAAGTTATCAAGGTATAATATATTGATGGATAATGGTTGCTACACCAAGACTTCAGATAGATTTAGTCGATGCTATTATTATTCTCTTCCTAATTTATATTTCGTCCTATATTTGACTTATGCTGTTATTATAGCCTAGTCTTTTACAAGCTTCATATTTCTTCTAGATAGTTCACGATACATGTATTATTGTGGATCCACTCTAATACATTATCCATTCTAGAATCAGTGTATTTTGGTCTGATCAACCTTAGTGCACTAGATTCTTCATTGTTACAAATATTTAGTAGATTGAGGTATAGTTAATTTAGAACAATAAGAAAGCTTATACGTAGCCGGGCTGGAGTCCTCTCGATACATAGCTAGCATCTATACGATCTCCTAGTCCTATATTTTTTAGGACTGGGGCGTTACGCTTTTTATGATCCTAATCGAATTATTGACTCATGCTGTTAGGATCAACAAGACAACTATATTTGACTCAAGCTGTTATTATAGCTGGGCTGGAGTCCTCTCGATACGTAGCTGGCATGTATACGATCTCCTAGTCCAACGTATTTTGGGACTAGGGCGTTACACTTTCTATGATCCTAATCGAGTTATTGATCCTACCGCTGAAGATGATGACTGGTGGATCTTGCTGCTTAATAACAATTGTCTAGATTGCTCTACTGCTCTTTATTTCACTACACTCCTTTATTATTATATTTTGGTTTTAGAACTTAGTACATGGATTAATAAAAGCAACTGTAATCTATTTCTTTTGAAATTACAGTCATTTATTAATTGTGTTATTTCACTCTATTATTTAATTGTCAATTATATAACTCCCCACCTTACGGTGGAGTACGCCATTTTGATCAAATAACAAAGGGAAGGAAAGTATATGCAAATTTGATGCTTATCTTATTGTTATCACTCCACAAATTACGGAGGAGCTTTGCTAGTAATCCTATTAAAAGATGATTTGCTATATCATTCATAGTTTGTCAATTATTAAAATGGGGAGATTGTTGGCCCATTCGGCCTCAATCAACTTGATTTTGATAGTTAACTAAACCATGTCTCAGTATGATATAATATGACTCACATGAAGATTCAACAATACTGCGGTGCTTGAAGGTTGTACTTGTGGTCAATCATGTAATTTTCTATTTTATTGAGTCTAGGACCTGTGTATATCGGGTCGCATTTGATACCAGAAGTCCACACATACAATCCAACAAGTCCACTCAAATAGCCTCCAAATCCATCTACAAAAGGCCCAATCGATTCAAACCAAAATCATTCCAAAATAAACCAAAAGGCCATACCTATTCTAGCAGCTGAACTTGGATCGAACTCTGGCCGAACTCGGTCTTGACAATCCTGGAATCCAGACAGCAATGCAATCCCTGATATTGTGGTTCACAATGTTCCAAAATATTCAAATATACACCCGAATTATGTCCGAACTCTACCCACATAAATCTTATAAATAGGCGTAGATTTCCACATTCTTACTCACTCATCTCTTCTCATCTTTCACATCCTATAGGGTGATCTCTGAGCTTTAACATTTTCATCTCCAATATCAACTCACTCAGCATTCTAGTTCTAAGTGTGATCTCGGTTAGAAGTCTGAAAAGAGTTGTAAAAGCTTGGTCTATAAAAGCTTCTCTTCTGTTCTGAAGTCGACGAGCCCTTTGGATAAAAGCTCATGGTTGTGAAGTCATTGTGCCTTCGGATAAAAGAAAAAGGTGCAAGGAGGTTCAAGCACTTCAGATTCAATGCTTGTATTTTACTATTGTGACCATAGTGAATTCAACTCCGAGCAAGAGTTCTCGGGCCTGGAATAGTCGTCTCAGAGGAAAACCAGGAAAAAAAAATTTGGTGTTTGTGTTTGCTCTCTAAACTCTGCTGCTTTTAATATTTGTCTTAAACACACACACACACAAAATAATATTATGTTTGTTGCACTCTTCCTTGACTTAGAATAATTTTTATTGGATTTTTTTTTGCTGCACTCTGTTCACCCCTTCTAGAGTTGTATAACAATCCTTCAGTTGTCTAAAAGTTCTTCGACTTCGGAGACTCCATGACGACCATTCGAGTAGGTAAAGTTACCTAGGAGGAAGCCTAGATGGTAGCCTAGTGTCTTACCTTGCTTGGGAAAGAGTTTCAATCTATGGAGTCGTTGTTTTCCCTTCGGAACACCCCTCACAAACCAATAGGACATCAGCTACTCTCATTGGATTCCTCGAATTCCCATCCATTCCAAGTATGTTTTAAGCCATTCCCTCTCCTAAAACTTGTAAACTAGCTTAGGGATTATGTTACCATATCGTTGATCTAGGTAGAGGCCATAATCATTAATGAAAAACTTATTTAAATCATGGTTTTATGTTAAGGCAACTTTCTAAATTTAGACTTGGTACATCACACATATATGAATGTTTTGGCATAAAATATACAAGTTTACTCTACCGAATTTTTCGTATAACCTATGAACCCATTAACCTATGTATGGGACTATGTAAACCATGAATTTTTTATGCTAAACTTGATTTTTAAAGCTCACTTTCAGCCAACAAGATTATGAATTTAGACTTGATATAACACACATATATGATCATTGAGCACAAAATATGTATGTTCACCTCACCAATTTTTATGATTGACTTAAGAACCTATTAACCCATGTATTAGACTATGTAAACCATTATTTTTGATATGTTTAATCTGATTTTTAAGTCCTAAATTCAGCGTGCTAAGTTCTGAATTTAGAACTTAGATTTTTGACATGTCGAGTTGAGAACTTCACTAGTTTAGCTAACTTTTGGGTGTAGTTTTGCTAGGCAACTATGCCTAACATTTGGCATATGTTTAATCCTTGTTTTAGTAGTTAAAAAACCATTTAATCATTATATCAATTTTGCTAAAATATTGTATGTTTTAGGCCTATGTATGTGTCACCGAAATGGACTTGTTGAGCCTAGCAAAGGCTGGTTTGGTTACAATATTGGACCCGAAATTTATATCGGTTAATGCGAACACTTTCACCTTGTAAATACCCTTAAAAAATATTTAATATATCAATAATATTCTATTTTATGTTGGATTTTTGGGTATATATGTTGGTACAAATTGACCCTAGAATAGTATCGAACACGACCTAGAATCGACATGTAAAAGTTGGCTACAATTGTGACAATTAATTTAGGCATATATGACCTGAAATATTTATTTTATAATATATTATTTTCTGATTTTTAAATGTCAATATTATATTTTATAATTTTATATTAGGGTTTGACTATAGGTTGTGTTGAAAATTATAGTTTGGATGCCTATAGAAATATTAAAATTGTACAACCATTGTCTTGCCAAAAATGCCACTTAGAACTTATAGCTTAGAATACTTGTAATTATTATGTTATAAATTTGAGGATAAACATTAAGTTTAATAGGTATGACACGTCATTATTACCTAAAGACCCTTATAATGAATCGATGTCACACGTATGCAAGGAAGACCTAATAGGAGCAACACTTAGAACCTATGCCTAAAGGAGGACCTAGTAGACATATGTAACTTATTTTATACAATTAATTGGAGTTTTGTTGATTATAAGATCTGAGGGTTATGTGACTCACCTTTAATTCTATTTAATAAATTAGGGCATACCATTACTAACTAGTTTCCCTTGTTAGTTGTGTTAGTCAATATACATAATATATATGTATAAGTAAATATACTTTGTGCAGGTTTAGTAAATTCTAGATTAATAATTGATTCCTTAGTAGTTTAAGTTAGGATCTCGGAACATTGCTACTTTGGGTTCATGATAAGGTTCACGGCTTTCTTTTTCAAGAACCCAGACAAGTATACCTTGCCAATTTGTACAGTTTAACTATGCATGCTTTTCTACTGTTGTTACTTATATATTATCAGTTTATGTACTGTGTTTACTTGTCTATGCCTCTTGTACATGTTCCCTACACTAGTCCTTATTGTTATACTTCACTTGTATAGATCATCGTATTGAGTGAGAGCTTAAATTGACCTGACTTGACTCGACTTAATCATTTGACTTGACTCGACTTGACTTGGCCCTTGTTCACTACTAGGATTCACTATTTGAACACTCTCAGCTCGAGAGTTCCATGTAGGTGCTATGATAGAGATTTACTATAGATTGGGAGCTCCATACAGGACTACCCTCTATAAGACCGTAGGTACCACACAGGGCTGTGGTTATATTATTACTTTATTAGCCTCCTTTGGTATCACAGTACTATGACATGTCATTATCTGTCTGTTAATACCTTACCATGTACTTACCATATTCATATTGTTATTTCATAAGTTTTATTCCTGCCTATTTAATGTATATTATATAAACTGTACAATAGGCTTGTATATTATGTATCTTGCTATGTCCACTAAGGACCTGGTGACTTCTCTAGGTTATTGATGTGCTCTTAGATTAGATGGATGGTTACAATTACATCCATAGGATCCAGGTATCGCTAGTGATATTACTTATTCATTTGTTCTTTATACTTCTTATCATGATACATTCATCTTGTTAGCTTACTTTTGTTAGACTCATATTATTCATTCAAGTTTACTCGAACATATATGCTAGTGGGCTGCAGACCATGGCACATATTGTTCATTCTTGTTATATAATATTCATGTGGATTGAGATATAGTTTGACTTGCCATAAGACATGATAAAATATTCTAGACAACATATATGTATTCAATTTGGCTGGAGTTTGCTTGATACGTAGCTGGCATGTTTATATATCCTATTACTACATATTTTGGGACTGGGGCGGTACAGATGTAGTGCCAATTTTGGGAGTTTGTGTGCTTTCTAGTTTTATAGAATAAACTGCTTGGACTGATGTTCGACACTATGGCTCATATGTGATGAGGGAAATAAACTACTAAAATAGGAATAGGTCAAACTCTATATGGTTATAAGATTGCCATGTTATGCACAATTCAAGGTGTATAGTGGGTCGGGCGGCCCGCAACCTGGCCCAGTCAATGCCAGTTTAGGCTGGCCCAGACCCGTTCAATGCACCGGCTCTACTATAAGCCCCCTGATTTTTGGATTATTATTTTTAGTTATTTTTATTTGTTCAATATGGATATTTCATATTAAACTATATTTTATAATCAATATTGACTATAAAGGTACTTTACCGTAGCTTTCATTTTAAAGCACAACAATTATCAATTTATTAAATCTAGTTCCATATTCAAGTTCTAGACGAGTCCACCTTTATTTTGGTATATCATGTCCCAGTCAAATATGTTCCCTTGCACTACATATTTCTTGCACGACTTTTGGGTTAAAATAGTCATTTTATCCGTCATCATAATATTGATATATTTTTCTAATTTTGATTTGAGGCCCAAACCTGATCCAAACTTTTTGGCCTAATATATGGTTTGGACCTATTTTGAGCCTACTATACATGCCAATGGTGTGCCACTCAACTGAGTTCCCATGTGCTATTTATTTTCAAATGACATACAAGACAAAATATTAGACTTATTGGACTCAGATCGATCCAAATAATTCCATCGACCCAAAACTAGTCATTGTAGGGTTGGTAGAGCCTATTCTAGTGTACCTAACCTATTAGACATATTTTTTACTAATTTTTATGAATTAAGTGGCAGCCATATTGAATTAAATCTATTCTTAAATCAACTCCATAACAATTTTTCTAATTTGGACCCAATCAAATCTCTTTGAGATATACCTTTGATTTAAACTATCAAATCTCCTCTAAATTAATCAAATCCAAATTGTGCACCACCCTAACATAAAACTGCTAAGTTTTATATTTTACCATCCATAATTGTCCACCACCATTTCCCTATCCACCAAAAACTGAAACCCCTCCCAACCCCTTTAGCTGACTGCACCTTATGGCGTAACGACAATTTCGATCCCTTCTCGACCTTCCGTGATGCTCCACGAATATTTGTTGCGGCCCTCTACAATCTTATCAAAGTCCCACACGTTCACAACCCCTCCTAGAACACCAAAATAGTCCTACAAGTCAGCCAATTCCAGCAGTACAATTCTGTGCAAATCAATAGGTATGTTGTTTTACATCTAGGGTTTCGAGTAATTCCTGACAACCTCTCCTTCTGAAACCAAAACTAATGCAAAGATCTATTTGTCTATTTTTATGTGCAATTTGCCACTCACGGGGTTCTTTACGTTTGTCTGTGGTGTCCATTCTATGAAAAGGTGTCCAGACAGAACCAAATCTTTCATGTGTGCGTTTTTGTCAACTTTCGGACCACTTTGGTCCTTCCTATAATTTTGTTAAGAATCTTGACATCCTAAGATTTCCATTGAATATACTTTTGTAGTCTTTTACTGAGGTTTACTCTTTTTATAAAATTTAGACTTGTCACCGTAATGCAAGAACACCGAAAACTCATAAATTCTATGTGTCCAAATGCTTCGAAACTTCATGAGACTTTTCTAAATTAATTGTTGTGTATATTTTGATATAAAAAAAAACCTATTTTTACCTATTTATTAGTATTTTTATAGAAGTATAATATGTTAAGAAATTATTGTCTTGGGAACAAAATTTGGACCAAGTCAATGAATATTGATGTTGGATCAATATGAGACCTTGGTACATATTTTTCTATGAATAAAATAGGCTAAAAATTATTATAAATTATTTATAAATAATTTTCCCAAAAAATAATATATTTTTATTTTATAAAAATATTACTTTACCATATAGATTTAATACTATATATACTAGATTAATATGATAGTTTGATACTAGTTTTCTTATAAATAATGTAGTCTAAATTTTATTATAAATATTTTAATATATTTTTCTTAAAATAAATATTATATGCTTAATTTATAAAAATATTATTTTATTATATTGATTTGATACCATATATGATGGATTGGGACATATATATAGTAAGTGCTAGTTTAGTAAATTATATCTAGTAGAGACTATATATAGTAAGTCTATAGATAGTATGTGTTGCGGCATAGATATATCATGTCACGACCCCACACCCAGTGTAGGGGCACAAGAAGTGGGCACGTCCAGCCTACGCCTCAGTGTCGGCAGTAGAATGCTGTCCTAGGTCATATACATCTACACAGTATAAATGTACCTGTACAAGATATACTCTCCAATCGGAGGACAATACAGAAGGTACAACTCAATCACAATTATAAGGTAAAAGTAGCACGAATAGATAGATATAAAATCTCAAAGAGAAACATAGAAACAGAAGGACATAAGTCTAAGTGTCTAAACGACACAACATCTCAACATCCAGAAATAAATATAACTCAGAATGTCAAATACAAAGTCATAATGAAATAAGATAAGCCTAGCTAATCTTGTCTAAACAGCAGGGGTGATATCCTCAGCTAGAGCTGGATCCTCCAGTGGGTCGAACTCATAGGTGTCATCTAGTCCTGCTCCATAATAAATAGGGAAGAACTCCTCGATGTTATCTGATATTTTCAACAGGTCCAGTTAGGACAGGAACGAGCACATATCTCTCAAACAGTTCATATCATGACAGGAAATGTAAAACAAGCAATAGTGTAAGATATAAGAAACGTTGTATGAAAAGTACATGAAAGTAAGAGAGAGAGATCTGAAAACAGAAGACAGTTTATATGGAAAGTAAGACTGTAAGTGAATATATATAAGTGATTTAGAGCACAAGATGGTTATGTAATTTGCACATGATTATTCTAAGGTAACTCCATTATACGTGAAGGTATAACAGGCACGTACATGATTACACTACTTGGATTTAACCACATAACCACTTCTACTCCCCTACCCCAATCATACACAAGGATACTTCAAGTTATGTTATTGTACATGATTACGCTACTTTATACAAGAAGCTCATGTGAACATGAGTGCACATGAGTGTACATGAAGGCACGTGAGAACATGTGTATCCATGAATAGATACAAGTCCAATGATTACATCATGCACATGATAGAGTACATGGACATGAATACCTGATGCACCCGCTTGGGGATAACATCTCATGAAAAGATCCATATAGTACTAATCCATGATAACATCATGACAGCATCAAGTAATCTAGAGCAAGAATATAAGTCCTAGCAAGTATGAAACGATCAGAAAATGTACTCGTCTGATATCCTGGATGTCCAATGAGAATAGATGTCCAAATCGGAGTAACTGAGTCCTATTTAGAACAACACAGGTTTCTAATATGAATTAAAGAAAGTTTACAATACATCCTATATGCTTTTAGGTCATTCTAGGTCAAAATCAACTCTTGGTCAACTCGTCAACCATTCTAGTCAAACTAGGTCAAACCTAAGTCAACTAGTCAAATGTTCTAAGTTTAAGTCAAACTTAAGTTAACTAGTCCTTTTAAGTCCATTTGAGTCAATTCTAGGTCAAGTTTAACCTATACTTGACTTTGGTCAACTTGCTAGTCAACCTTACCTGACTAGGCCTATAAGTCAATTCTAAACTAACTTACTAACCGTAGGCTATTATCTTATATCACTATCAAATATATATATATATATATATATATATATATATATATATATATATATATATATATATATATATATATTTGTTTTGATTTTTAAAGAACACTAGCTTTATTGATGTATTAGGCGCAAAATGCCGAAGCCTATACAAGTAAGCACACCAGGCGCTCAAAAGACACCGAAAATGAAAGGTCTAGGAGGCCAGGAGCCAGACACGCTCACTGGTTCGATCCTAGGACTAGCACAGCGACTGACAGGAGTTATCAGAGGGGTGGTGGCCGCGGCTCGCGACTTTGGAGATTTGCTTGAGGACCTCCCTGTACAAGGAGTTTTAGTTGTACGTCCGCCCATTGTGCCTGAATTTGTTATGGTTCTTCCACAGGACCAAATCCCCGCGGCTGGAGGATCTGATGCCCGTGAGACCTCCCCTAAATGGTGAGAAGATCGTTGAAGCTACCGGCCGGATGAGTAAGATTGCAATTGCTTGACAGGTTGGTCCAGATCTGTGCAGCGAGGTCCCCGGAGAGCAGGACGTGTTCTGCAGTTTCAAATTTGTGGGTTGTGCAGCAGTGACAGCTAGAGGCAAGACTGAAGCTAATGGTTGTAAGGGCGTCGTTAGTGGAGAGTTTTCTGTGCTGCGCTCTCCAAATCAAAATCGACCAATTGTGGGGTATGCAAGGTTGCCGGAAGGGGACGGTGAAAGGGGCCGACGTGCTGATGCCTCTAACCACGGTCCTGGCGGAGGCTAGCGAAAAAAACACCGCTGGGATTATGGGACCACTTGAGAGTGTCTGGATCATCACTGAGCCGCACATTAGCGGCCATAAGACTGTTGACCGCCTCTGGACCAAGCCATTCTGCCACTCTGTTCCATTTCCGACTAGAGTTGTTGTCCCATAAGTCTCGGATCGAGCAGTTGTGGGGGGGGGGGGGGGGCGATCGATGTTGAAAGAAGGATGGTATCTCCAAGCCACCGTTTATGGTTCATAGACGAGCATCCGTTACCAATCTGCTGGCAGATGAGGGGTTCGAAAAGATGTCGGCCGAGAAGGATGCGTCTCCAGGTTGTAGAGGATCTGGAATTGGCGACGGCAATCGAAGGGTGTGAGTATCGGAAGTATCTGGCCTTAATGAAGCTATTCCACGGTGAGTTTCTCGAGCGAAGTTTCCACTACAGCTTCATGGAGAATGCGTCAACGATGTGATGTAATCTGCTGAATCCCAGCCCACCCTGATCCGTCGGCTTGGCTATCGACTCCCAACTGGCCCAGTGGTGCTTGTCCTTACCGTCAATGTGTCCCCAAAAGAAGTTGGAGAAGAGCGCTTCTAGTGAGGACAACACCTTCTTGGGGGAGAGCAAACAGTAAGGGTGTAGATGGAGATGGAGGAGAGGACATGCTTGATAAGGATCATATTCCCTCCTGTAGAGAGTGTAGCGTTATGCCAACCTTCAATTTTTGCAGATTCTGCTCACAAGGCTGTCGAAGATGCCCGAACTCGATTTCTCGTATACCAGCGGGCACCCCAGGTAGTTAAACGGCGGGTATACGGTAGAAAAGGAGGTCAGGTTGGAGAGAGTTGCTGAGTGGGTCATATCAGCTTTATGATGGGTGTAGATGACGCTTTTCAAGGTGTTGACTCATTGACCCAAGCATCTGGTGTATCTCTCAAGTGTACTGCTGACTACCTCCACGGATCTGATGTCTCCGGAGGAGAAAATGAGGATGTCATTATCGTAGGCTAGGTGATTGATAATAGGGCACCCGGTGGTAGTGTGGAAGTGGTGGAATTCGAGAGTGTTCGGCAAAAAGTTGAGGTTTCTGCTGAGCGCCTCGGCTGCAATAATGAAGATGGTAGAAGATAGGGGGTCTCCCTGTCTGACGCCACCACTGGATTTGAAGGAACCCTCCACTTGCCTATTGATGACTGTAGAGAACCAAGAGTTGCTAACGGATCGAAAGATGAGGTCGATCCACGACTCAGAGAAACCGAAGGCCCTGAACACCCAGATCATGAATTACCAGTCCAGAAGATCATAGGCTTTCTCCATGTCCAGTTTGATGGCAATGTTCCTACCCCTGGATGGAAATTTTAAGCAAGTGATCATTTCCTGCGCCAGGAGGATGTTGTCGGTGATGCTCCACCCAGTGACGAAGCCACTTTGTTTCTCGGAGATGATCTTGGGGAGGAGAGGGGACATAGGGCTAGCAATGATATTTGAGATGACTTTATTGGTGAAGGTGCATAAGCTGATTGGGCATAAATCTCTGAAGGTCTCCGGGTTGTATATTTTGGGTATGAGGATGAGGTTGGTGCAGGAAATAGAACTAGGGTACCTCGCCACTGGAAAAAAGGCAAGCGCAGCCTGGTGGAAGTCAGACTCGATGATATCCCAACAGCACTGGAAGAAGACGTCGGAGAATCCATCAGGCCCGGGAGCGCTGTGTTCGTTTAGAGCCCAGACAGCGGCTCTGACCTCCTCCACGGAAGGGGGTACGGAGCATCTCGTTCTCCCGATCATTGATCAATCTGGGGATCTTGGCAAGAAGGTCCTCATCCTTAACGTTGACTTCTTTGGCAAAAAGTTTGGAGTAGAAGTTCGCTGCTGCAGCTTTGATGCCCCGCTGATCCTTGAGGACCAAGCCGTTATCGATGGAGTATTGGTGTAGAATGAGCTGGTGTCTGTGGCCATTTATGCAGGAATGAAAGAAGCTTGAATTCTTGTCTCCTTCGGTGTCCCAGGTCAGTCTGGCTTTCTATTTCCAGAATTCCTTTTCCACCTTAATCCGAAATTTCAGGAGAGCTCTGGTGAGGTTGAGCGTGGTTCGGGTCCCCGATGATCGATCCGTGGCGTACTGAGACTCAACGCGGGTGACATCGTCTTCCGCCTCTCTAATGGTCTGAAAAATGTTGCCGAAGGCGCTCTTGCTCCAAGATGATAAGGCTCTCCTGGTAGCCTTGAGTTTGTTTGCCATACGAATAAGGGGTCAAGATCGTTAGTGGATCTTCATGCTGAGGCCACTATGTCTCAGAATTGAGGGTGATGCTGCCAGAAGTCCAAGAACAAGAAGGGTTTCTTGATGTGGTTGGGGTTGCTGTTAATCTCAATCAGGAGAGGGTAGTGGTCTGATTCGGTGGTGTTCAGGTGGGAAAGGGTGGAGATAACTCCCATATTGGACCAGCGATTGTTGGTTAGGGCCCGATCCAGGCGGGGATATTGACGGCGGTCGCCTTCCTGCATGTTGCACCAGGTGAAGGAGTTGCCAGAGAAAGGGAGGGTTGTCATGTGGGCATTGAAGATGAAGTTTTTGAAGTCGTTCATGGCTGACTGGGGGGCGGGCGACCCCCTATTTTTATTCTCTGTTCGAGATCGTGTTGATATCTCTAATGCAGATCCACGGAAGAATGTTGAGTTGAAGGTGGGTGTCTATTAAAGTGTCCCAGAGTTACTTGCATTCTGGGATGTCGTAGCTTCCGTGGATGGCGGACAGAAGGCAGCGGGACTTGAGAGTGGGGTGCTCCACCCAGCAAGAGAGCGCCTGACTAGAATCATGGATGGTTCCAAACTGGATCCCGGATCCGAAAAGGATCTAGATGTCGTTACACCCGACGACGCCGGCCGGGAAGACAAGCTGGAGCTGGATGGATTTGAGTCTTTTTGCGGGATTTTGAGTTCAATGATGATAAGGATGTTAATCTGATGGATTTTTATGAGGCTTTTGATTCTCCTCTAAGTAGGTTTATTGGCCAGCCCCCTCACATTCCACGCGAGGATGTTTAACATTGGGATAGTGATGGGGGGAGGGTTGTTGAGTTTAGCGGCTGACCGCGTGGTCATGACCGAGGACTCTAGGTTGAGTTTTTCTTCTTATTGTGGGATTTTTTTGGATTCCCGGGTCTGAGCGGTGGGATCGTCCGCCGCTACTGTCAACCTTTGTGTGCTGATTCCTGTGTGTTCCGACGGGGTGGATGCCGCCGGTTCTTCTGTGTCAGCTAGCACCCAGATAGGGTTGTGGGGGTCCAGGAATCATGCTTCTTTGGCTTACGCGATCCTAAGTATCGCAGGTGGGCCGAAGATCGCCAGATCTCCTAAGGTGGGGCTGCTGGGGTTGATGAGACAGATAGCCACGCTCGGGAGGGGGGTGGTCATGGTCTGTTGCTGCTCCCGGTCGTTATTGGAGGGAAGAGCGGCTCTCTGGGAGACTGTGGTGGTCTTCTCGCACTCGGCGGGAGGGGGCATAAGCGGCAGGTTTTCTTCAGTAGAGGTTGAGAGGGTGCCGAACATGTTGTTGAGGGGGATGGTTGGGGGCTTGTAGGTGATAATAGCTGTGCACGACGGTGGGGAATCCTCGGGACCGGGATGAGTATTGCTGTCTTCGAAGCGGGTATGCAAGTTGGGAAGGGGAAGAATTGGTACT
Source organism: Iris pallida (assembly GCA_029216955.1). Lineage (NCBI taxonomy): Eukaryota > Viridiplantae > Streptophyta > Magnoliopsida > Asparagales > Iridaceae > Iris > Iris pallida. The sequence continues at coordinate 13,532 of JANAVB010028821.1, read as the reverse complement.
TTGTGGGTAGTGTGGTCCACCGTCGAGACATGCAACTTTCTGGGTGTTTTTTTCTTGAGCACCGGGTGTGCTCTAAAGCAGTGCTGTGTGGTGTGTCCTCTCATCTGACAGTGCTTGCAAAAATAATGTTGTTGTCGTACACCAACGTCTGGAATATCGTCTGTCCCCTGAGTTCAAGCTGAATCTGGCCTGGGGGGTCCATGGATAGATCAATTTCTATACAAATTTTTACGTAGTTCCCTTTGGATAAATTACGAGTTTCTTCAGCAATTACTACGAGGGATCCGAAGGAGCTGGTGATCCTCTTGAGCGCCGCCAGGGCGAATCAGACAAGGGGAAGGTTGGGAAGGGTAATCCACGCTGAGACAATCGGAGAGTCAACTTTGGGGCTGAAACCGGAGGACCATTTGATGATCTTGACTTCGTGGCCGACAATGCTGGAGGTGCCTTTCACCCAGACTTTGATGTAGTCAGGATCGGAAGAGAGGTGAAGGAACATGTGCTTGTGGTCTGAGGGTGCTACCCTATAAGCGGAGGAGAGGCCCCAACCGGCGATGGCTTCGCGAGTTTTTTCAATCATCGGGCAGCCCGAGTACAGTTTAAGCACAAAAGCTTTTGCAAAGGTAGAAGAGAGGGAGGCGATCTCTGCCGAGGAGAAAGGAACCCGTAGAGGGTGGCCGTCACTGGAGTTTGGGAACTCGATGTCAGGAAGTTCGATGTTCTCTGCCGGAAGAGGCTATGGTGTCCCACGGTCCGGGCACAGGATCACTGCGTAGGTGGGGATTTTAGAGGGGGTCGCTGCGGAAGCGAGGAAGGTTGGTAGGAGCTGACCCTGAGGCGATGGAGGGTGGGGAGGAAGGGCAGAGGGGAAAGGTCGGTGGACCGCTAGTCGTGGATGACGAAACCGAGCGCAGTGTGGCTGCTAGGGGTGAGGGAGGAATCGAGGTAGCCCCTACTACGAAGGTCGCAGACACGCCAAGAGAGGAGAATCCCGCCATCGGACCCGGGGTGCATGCTTCAAACGGAGTGGGC
>JANAVB010028821.1:0-7500 GCA_029216955.1 Iris pallida | reverse complement strand
GCCGAGTTCTGTCAGGGTTGGTCAGGTTTATTTTATGAAAAATATTTTGGGGCTTTTTGAAATCCTTCAGAAGCTTTTGTAAATAATAGATGTTTTTCAAAACATAGGTCAATTTTGAAAACGATTTTGGATAGCAATTTTGAAAAAAAATTTGGATAGCCTATTTGCCAGTACGACTCGGTATACAATGTATTCCTAGACTCAATAAAAATAAATATAACATTGCATAAGGAAATACAGTCTCGAGTGGCAAACATAGCTTCGGTCTTGAGCAGTATCCAAAACATCTTGAGTAAACATCTGAGTAGTTCTGTATATCGAGACAGAGTTTGATCAATTATTAAAATCAGGTTTGACCATGACCAATGGGCCTTGACCGATATAACATCTTTGGTCTTTATCAAATGAAAATTGTACCGATATAATGTAATGTACCAAAAAAAAATTGTTCCTGTAGATTGTTCATAACCTATATTCATGAAGATGTTAGATCTTATTCTCCCCCGTTGTCACTTAGCAAATAATTGCAAAGAGAAAGCTCCCTCGCAATATGCATAAGTTACAATCAGTAAAGAAACACAAAAAATATAGATATATAAAACAAATATCACAGGCATGGGTATAAATGTCACTGACAGGAAAGAAATGTGATAAGGAGAGAATATTTCACAGGCAGTGTAATAAAAGCATAAATAAAAGATAATGCTATAAAAAAATGCTAAACTGAATAAAATGCTGAAGAAAGCATATAACATGTCCATCAACAAAAAGTCACAAATCATAACCAAATAGGAGTACTGATACTAGCTTGGAATGTTGGAGAATTTTCAAGTAAACACAAAGACAAAATCATCAGTCTCAAAGTATGACAAATAAAATATCATCCTCATCATCATCATCTGCAGTGCCAGCATGACCACCATGTCCAGATGAACCAGCTCCAGATGTGCCAGCTCTGGTGTGTGTAGTAGCACTAGAAGTACGATACCAATCGTAAGCGTTCCCTGGCTGGAACAGAGAGTGGACCGCCTCATTATCAATGCGGTAACCAGATACAGAAGGGTCTCTAGGAAGAGAGCTAGCAGAATGACCCGTCTGAGAAAACTGAGATCGGCAAAAGAGTTGACAATAGCCTGAACCGAGTCACGTCACGAAACTCATGTTCCCTGGAAGTGTCAACAAAGAAAGTCTGCAAATCAGAGAGGTGCTGATGAATACCCTCAAAAGTCATAGGGTAAGACTGAGGAGGAACAGGTGCAGTAGGAGCAGGTGCAGGAGGTGGAGGAGCAATGGCAATGCTACGATGAGAAAGCTTAAAAAACTTGGACTCAGGGTCCAGAGCGCAAGTGGATAAGTCAATGTCAAAATGCTGAAAGATGCGTGGGATAAACGTCGCATAAGAGAGGTTGCGGTCTCTTCCGCGACATCTACCCATCATCTGGATGATAGTCTTAGGGACAGAAAAGGAATCCCCTTAAGATGTGATAGAGGGCAGAGAGTTCTAGTGCAGTGACATAATCTTTTGAAGTTGATTTCGGAAGAATAATGGAACAGATGATACGGTGTAACTCGTAAGTTCAAGTTATTGATCTTGAACTTTCTAGGACGAGCATGTGCGGGTGCACAAAGCTCATCCTTGAAACTAACAACAGTCGTGCCCTCGGAAAATCAAAGTCGGTGATGTCATCGAGCGGGGCACCTTCGTTTGGAATACCAAGGATTTCTGCTACCAATACATCATCGAACTCGATATCGGTCCCGCCAACACGAGTTCTTGTGGTAAAAGTGTCTAACACGAAGTTACAATAGAATAGTCTAAGGGCATTAGTAGCTATAGGGAATTACAGGGTAGAGAGATGGTGTAACCATAATGCCTCAAAGAAAGGACGGTGATCAAGAAATACAGTCCATTTAATTGGAGCGCCGGTGCATATAGTACACATAGCAAAGTCGGCATACCAAAGCAATACTTGCTCATGAGTTTTAAAGTAAAACTCATCCGACACGCCGTCATCCGATTGGACCGGGGAAAAGAGTGAATTCGTGTTTGGATTAGAAGACGATGCCTCTTCACTGGCATGGGTCTTCTTCTCTTGAAAGGATTGAATCCCTTAGGCATTCTTTTCCAAAACTAAGTAACCCTAAAAATTTGAAAGTGGAGGAGAGGAGTTATACCTTCCGAGAATCAAGTATGTTGTAGAGGATGCGATTCTACGTACGAATCCATATTTTGGATGGAAATCTCCACGTAGATTGGAAGAAAGGGAGTGAAGAAAAGCTAGGGTTTGGAGGGTTCTTCGGCTGTTGCTGCTGTGATGATGAATTAGTTTGGAGGAGATGAATAGGAGAAGGTCTCGGGTTCTGACTTAAAAACGTACAACACCAACAGAACTCTGGCCGAATTTGGACCGAACTTGGGCCGAATTTGCCTAGGGTTCTCCTGGGTTTTTAAAAAAATTTGTGGGCCATATCCTTTTAATCATCTCATTTCAAATATTTAATTCAAAGTTTAGTAATTTTAAACTTCAAATAATATAATTAATATTATTTTATAATTAATTTTCTTTACTCAGCATCTGTTTCAGATTAGCTGTAGGAGTACTGTCCCAACTAATGAACTTCACCGGGGAACAATTAAGTACCGCTTCGCTTTGACCGTAGTCGTGGTGATAGGCAGACTCTTTATAGGCTTGTCTCGAAATAGTTATCGAGTATTGAATAAATTAATTAATAAAACAAAATTAATTAATTATTGACATCTAAAATTCCTAATTCTCGACGTAAATAATTAAAACGATCTTCCGCTAGAGGTTTTGTGACTATGTCAGCCAATTTATTCTGTTTGTCTATGTATACAAGGTCTTTATCTCCATTTTGTTGATGATCTCTAAGAAAATGATGTCGATTCTCGATATGCTTAGTACGAGAGTGACATACTGGATTCTTAGTCAAATTAATAGAACTAGTATTATCACAGAAAATGTGTATGTGTGTGTAATGCAATCCAAAGTATTCTAAAGTTTGCTTCATCCACAAAATTTGTGCACAATAACGTCCTGCGGCGATACACTCAGCCTCAGTTGTTGATAATGCGACAGAATTTGCTTTTTGTTAACCAAGAGACTAGGGCTTTTCCTAGGAAATGACATGTACCGCTGGTACTTTTTCTATCTACTTTGCATTTGGCAAAATCAGCATCAGAAAACTGGTTAGGTCAAACAATATGGTTTTAGGATACCATAAGCCGACAGAGAAGTGCCTTTAAGGTATCGGATGATACGCTTAACTGCGCACAGATGTGGTTCCTTAGGATTGGCTTGAAAACATGCAAACACTAAACATAATGTCTGGTCGGCAGTTAAGTACAGTATGCTACCGATCATACCTCGATACTTACGTATGTCGACGGGTTTGCCTTGTTCATCAATATCAAGCTTGGTTGAAGTTGCCATTGGAGTGCTAAGTGGTTTGACTGCTTCCAAGTCGAACTTCTTTAATGGATCTTTTGTGTACTTTGCTTGATTTATGAACGTTCCATTGTTGTTTTGTTTGATTTACAGTCTGAGAAAGAATTTTAGCTTTCCCATCAAGCTCATCTCAAACTCATTCTGCGTACACTTTGAAAATTCTTGACAAAGAGATTCGTCAGTGGATCCAAAAATAATATCATCTACATAGATTTGAATTAAAAGAAGATTGTTATTCAAAGATTTTATAAACAGTGTAGTGTCAACCTTTTCCTTTGAAAAATCGTTGTCAAGTAGAAAAGAGCTTAGACAAGCATACCACACGAGGGGCTTGTTTCAAACCATAAGGCTTTCTTCAATTTAATAACATAATCAGGATTTTTAAAATCTGTAAAACCTGGAGGTTTAGCTACATAAACTTCTTTTTTTATAAAACCATTCGAAAATGTGCTTTTAACATCCATTTGAAATAACATGAAATTATGAAAATATGCAAATGCACATAACATGCGAATGATTCTAATCTCGCAACTGGAGCGTAAGTCTCATCGTAGTCAATACCTTCTTCTTGATTGTATCCTTGAGCTACGAGTCGAGCCTTATTACGAGTCACTAAACCATTCTCATTCAGTTTGTTTCGGAATACCCAATGGGTGCCAATGACCGGATGATCAATGGGTTTAGGAACAAGTTCCCAAACTTGATTCCGTTCGAATTGGTTTAATTCCTCTTGCATAACATCTAACCAAAAATTATCACTACATGCTTCTTCAATGTTTTTGGGTTCAAACTGTGAAACAAAAGCAACACAAGAAGCTATATCTTTATTAGAGGAGCTAGTACTTACACCCTTGGTATTCTCACCAATTACCAAGTCCTTTGGATGATCTGCCAAAAATCTCATCTCTTTTGGCATATCCTCAGGATGCTGGTTCTGGCTTCTTTGCTTGAAGGTTCTACATCTTTGTGTGAAGGTTTTGCAGTAGCTGTACTTGGTATAATTACGTCTTTATTATTGTCATCGACTGAATGTTGATTTAGTTCAACAACTTAATATTAATTGATTCTTCGATGATCATGGTTCTCTTGTTGAAGACTTTGTACTCTTTGCTCTTTGTCGCATAACCTAAAAATACCTTCATCGGCCTTTTCATCAAATTTACTCAGATTATCTTTGTATTAAGAATAAGCATTTACAACCAAATATCTTGAAATAAGAAACAGTGGGTGTTCTATCAAACCATAACTCATAGGGAGTCTTTTTCGATATAGGTCGAATTAGAACCCTATTAAGAATATAGCACGCTGTATTGACACCTTCAGCCCAAAAGTATCTAGGTAGACTAAACTGGTTCAACATTACTCTAGCCATTTCAGATAGAGTCATGTTCTTACGTTCCACAACTCTATTTTGTTGTGGAGTCCTAGGGCAGGAAAACTCATGCAAATAATCGTGCGTGTCACAAAATTGCTTGAACTCTGCATTCTCAAATTAGCCGCCATGATCACTACGAATGCGACTAATCATGAAACCTTTTTCATTCTGTACTTTCTTGTAAAAGGTGACGAATTCTGACAAAGCATCGTTCTTGTGTGCAAGAAATATACCCATGTGTATCTAGAAAAATCATCTACAATGACAAATGCTATAACTTACCACCTAGACTAGCAATTCTACTTGGTCCAAATAAATCCATATGCAATAATTGTAGAGTCTAGTGGACTTACAGCGTTCTTGGATTTAAAGACAATCGGACATCTTTGTTCTTTTCACATTCGCTACATACCATATCCTTTTGAAAGATAGTCCGGTAAGCCGCGTACCAACTTCTTTGTAGTAATTTTGAAATTGTGTCCATATTGTATGACCGAGTCTCATATGCCATAGTTGACTCTCAATGCTCTTGGCCATCAAGCATCTACCTACTTTATTTGCTCTTCTAACAGATAGAAAACATATATGTTGTCTTCCCTGATACCTTCAAAGATAGTACTACCAGTTGAGCTATCAACTATAGTACATTTGTCTTTGACGAAGTTTTAATGCCATAACCGTGATCAGCTAAATGGCTTATGCTGAGCAGACTATGTTTTAACTCGGTAACTAGACAGACATTTTTAATCACAGGATAGGGCCTTACCATGTCACCGATACCGATTATGTATCCTTTTAAATTATTACCAAAGGAGACGTATCCTTCTTTATTCTTTTTCTACAGTGTTGTGAATAATGATGCATCACCGTCATGTCGTGAGCAACCGCTGTCGAGGATCCATTTCCTTTTAGCATGTGAAGGTCGTTCCACCTACAAAACAGTTTACAGATGAAACTTTTGGTACCCATTTCTGTATGGTCCTGACATGTTAGTCTTTGGTATCCATGCATAAACATTTAGATCTACTAACTTTCTGATTCTACATGCAGAGGATATAGACCAATGAGGCCACAATAATAACATTTAGCATGTTGAGTGTTGAAAGTTGTGTGGGGTATATGATTGGTAGGTTTTGGTTTTCTAGTATAGCAAAATGCATGCCTAATAGTCTTCATGGGCATAGGTTTGGTATGGTTTGTCGGACAGTGTTGGTTGGGTGTGTTCTGATGATTGGTAATTGACACGTGTTAGAATAGGAAGCAGCAACTTCAGGTCGTTTTCCTAAACTAATTTCCAACTTTTTGGAGGTGTCATATAATCTAGTATAGTCAGATGTAAGTGTTTCCATTCTGACTTGTGCACACTGGAGATTCTTTCTCTCCTTAGATAGGTCATCCTTTAGCTGGATGATAGTTTAGTCTTTTTCTTGGATAACTGGTAGTCTCGTGTAACACACTTAAAGAAAGCTCACCAGACTCAATAGAGGAATTATCATTTCTAACATCAGCTAGTTGGTCGGTAAGTCTTCCTAACTCACCTTTATCTCTTTGAGTACCTTCTTACATGATTTATAGTTTACTATGCAGTTTTTTGTAGTCATTTAATAGGTCACTGAAAGCTCTCCTAATTGCTCAAAGGTGAAATCATCATAAGGATCAAATAGAGGATTAGTGATTACCTGATCACAAGCCATCAATCATACATTTACAGCGTCATCCGATTGTTCGTCTTCTGAATTGCTGGTTTCGCTTTCATGCCATATGCTGTATTGGTGTACTTCCTTGATGTAGATCTCTTCAAGTAGCCTTTGTCATATTTGCTGTTTTTTTGTTGATGATGATGCTGTTGGACAATCTTTCTTCATATGTCCTTTCTTCTTACATCCGTAGCAAATAGGATCTTCCTCATTATTGTATCTGTTGCTATCTTTTGTTCTTTTGTTGAATCTCATGAACTTCTTGAATTTTCTTACCAAAAGAGCTTGATCTTCAGAGTCAGAGTCGCTGTCGTCAGAATCATCTTCGACAGTTCTTTTATGTTGAGCCTTCAAAGCTATCGACTTCTCTGACTTCTCCTTTGGTGTAGCATCTTCAAAGTCTTGAAGTTCCAACTCGTGAGTGATTAGCTTACCCATGAGTGTTTCCAAAGCATTATTGAGAGGTCGTTTCCTTCAATGATTGCTGTAGCCTTTGGAATTCAGTTCTTTGTGAGAGCTCATATAAGTTTGCAAATATTCTCATGGTTACTGTATTCCTTGCCTAATGAAGACAAAGGATTTACAATATCCAAGAATCTCGTAAACATCTGAGTGACAGATTCATTGGCTTCATTTTGAATGCCTCGTACTTAAGTCTGCTGATCTTTGACGCCTTGACTTGTGTTGTTCCTTCGTGGGTTACTCGAGAAGTTTCTACACTTCATTTGATGTTGTGTAAGTAGACACCCTGTTAAATTTAGTTATGTCTAAAGCACAAAATAAAGCGTTTAGAGCACGTGCGTCAAGCTAGCCTTTTTCTTTTCATCCTCAGTATATTTATCATGGGTTTTTAAAATAAACTCCCTCAACAATAATACGAGGAGGATTTTTGTTCCATCAATAACTATAGACCATAAGTCAAAATTAGAGATTTTAAAAAGAAACACATCTGTGCTTTCCA